>JAFEMH010007534.1:0-86228 GCA_022495995.1 Adenophora triphylla var. japonica | reverse complement strand
GGAAGGAGGCCTTACCAATGTTGGTTCGTGTCTATCATCCGCTTGGGAATAGTGTTTGAGTGTGAATAGTGCTCTGGGACGGACCGGGATTGCTTCGGGATGTATTGGTATCTGCGGACAGAGCTTCGATGCGCCTTGAGAGTGCTAGGTGTGTCCTCAGAGAGAGGTTCGGTGTGCCTTAGGAGTGTTGGTTATGCTCGGGCAGAGGTTCGGCGTGCCTTGAGAGTGTTGGTTGTGCTCGGGCAGAGGTTCGGCGTGCCTCGGGAGTGTTGGTTGTGCTCGGGCAGAGGTTTGGCATGCCTCGAGAGTGTTGGTTGTACTCGGGCAAAGGTTCAGTGTACCTCGGGAGTGTTGGTTGTACTCGGGCAGAGCTTTGGCCTGTTTCGAGATGCCTCGAGATTGTCCGGCAGGGCGTTGGGATGGACCGGGATGCCTCGGGATGGGCCGAAGTGGCTCGATATGGACCTGCAGGGCTTAGGGATGCCACGGGAGCGCATCGGGGCGGCTTGGGAGATCTCGAGAGAGCTCGACAGGGCTTCAAAGCGCCTCGAAAGGGCTCAGAAGGCCCCGGAAGGAATCGAAAGGGATCGGGATTGCCTCTAAGGGCTGAGAGGGGCTACCTGAAGGCAAGGGGGAGAGAGGAGAGAAGGGAAGTGTGAAGAAAATGAGAGGGGGAGCCCTCTATTTATAGCCATGGAAAATCTGCAAAGTGGTCCGCACGGACCATCTTAGGAAAACCAAATTTTTTGTTTTCCAGGATTTAAGGGAATCTCGTGGAGTTTAAGAGGATTTTGCAATTATGATGTCTGGGTGCAAAGTAGTCCGTGCAGAGCATTATGCAGGCTAGATATTTTTCGTAATTTCCAAAAATTCCTTTTGCTTTATTTTATCCTGGAGGGGTCCTACCTTGGTTTGGTTGGTGGTTTTGGGGTTTTTGAAGGTTACGGGTCTTCGGGATCACGTTTGTGTGAGTCTGCGGTGTTTCTCGTGCGTCGGATGGGGAGGGATCCAGATTGGGGTACTTATAGAAGCCCCTCGGCGACGTCACTTATGAAGGAAGTGGGGTCGTCAATAAGATAAGGGTCCTGATCAGGATCGCTTGTTGGGAGAGAGAAGGTGATCGTGTTGGTCGGTTTGTGGGGACGTGGTGGTGTCCTGATATGAGGTGGACGTGTCGGTGTCTGGGGTGACCATTTAGGTCGGATGGATGGACCCTTCGACAGGATTCCTACTTATCTCGAGTGGGATCAAGCCTGAACGTAGTTCAGAAATGGTAATGTTGTCGTATATGTGGACGTGGTGGTGTCCTGGGTGAGGTGGACGTGTCGGTGTCCGGAGGTGACCGTTTAGGTCGGATGTGAGGATGTGGTGGTGTCCTAAGGTAAGGTGGACATGTCGATGTCCGGAGGTGACCGTTTAGGTCGGCTGTAAGGACGTGGTGGTGTCCTAAGTTGACCGCTTGGGTCGGCTGGCTAGACTCTTTTGATAGGATTCCTACGTATCCCGTTGTGGGAATCAAGCCTGATCGTAGTTCAGAAATGGTAATGTTTACGAAGAGGTGTGTAATCTTACTATAAGATGGGTTTGTAGTGTATGAGGATGTGGTGGTGTCCTGTGACTGAGATTTTGTATGTGTTGACGTGTCGGTGTCCTGAGTGATATATTAATTGGAAGTTTCGGTGTCCTAAGGTGAAGTGGACTTGTCGGTGTCCATGAGGTAAAGTGGACGTGTCGATGTCCATGAGGTGAAGTGGACGTGTCGGTGTTCATGAGGTGAAGTGGACGTGTCAGTGTCCTTGAGGTGAAGTGGACGTGTTGGTGTCCATGAGGTGAAGTGGACGTGTCGGTATCCATGAGGTGAAGTGGACGTGTCGGTGTCCGTGATGTGAAGTCACGTTATGCGGAGACGGTATCTCACAAGGCGTGCTTTATACGATCTAAGGATAATGTTTTGGAAATTTTATGGTCTTTCGGACCGGGTAATTTAAAGCCTACCGGGCTACGGATAATGATTTGTGCTGGTGATGGTGAAATTGTTGTGTAGGCGAACGTGGTGGTATCCTGAGAGTGAAGTTGTGTCGTTATGAGGACGTGTGATGTCCTCTGACTGAGGTTGTGTCGTGTATGAGGACGTGTGATGTCCTCTGACTGAGGTTTGGTTCAGGAGTATGAACCTGGTGTTTGAGACTTGTGGGAGGCCTGCTTTCCTTGTGTTTTGATTTTGGGAGGCGTGCTTGCCTTATGTTATGTCTGCTGGGGAAAAGTTCGGGCTTTACGATGGCTGCCGGGAAAATGACTTGTTTGCTGTAAAGGCATTTGTGCCTTGGGATGTGTGCTTGAAGGCATTTACGCCTTGGGGTTCGGGCCTATGATGACCTCCGTTGTTTTATCCGCTGGGGATATGTACTTTCGTACGGTCTTACATTGATGGCCGTTTGACTTTTGTCTTTTGTGTTTCGGAGGCGTTTTGTGCCTTGAGATCCTCATTTGAAGGCATTAGTGTTAGGATTTGTGTTTGAAGGCGTTTGGGCCTTGGGGTCCGGACTTACGATGACGGCTGTTGTTTTATCTGCTGGGGATATGTACGGTCTCACATTGATGGTCGTTTGACTTTTGTCCACTGGGGAAGGGGGTTCGGGCTTACTTTGATGGCCGGTGTTTAATCTGCTGGGGATATGTACTTTTGTACGATTTTACATTGATGGTCGTTTGACTTTTGTCTTTTGTGTTTTGGAGGCGTTTTGTGCCTTGAGATCCGCATTTGAAGGCATTTGTGCTTTGGGATTTGTGTTTGAAGGCGTTTGGGCCATGGGATTTGTGCTTGAAGGTGTTTGGGCCTTGGGGTCCGGACATACGATGACGGCTGGGGTTTGCTTTGCCGTTTAGTGGGCGGGATCCGGACTTACGATGACGGCCGGGGTTTGCTTTGCCGTTTAGTGGGCAAGATCCAGACTTACGATGACGGCCGGGGTTTGTTTTGTAGGTTTAGGGACCAAACTGCATGAATCTTGCTCGAAATGACATTTGGACGGCCAAGGGCAAAGATTATAAGGGCAAAAGAGGAATTTCTTCAGGGATGCAAAGTGGTCCACGTGGATTCACCTGCCTTGCAAAGTGGACCGCGCGGATTTGTCTTGAAATCTGATTTTCTCAAATCAGAATCAGATTGCAGTGACACCATTCCACTTCATTTTCTCAAACTCAGTCGAGTGAGAAGGAGAAAAAGAGAGAAGAAAACTTGATTTTGAGCCAAATTTTCTTGAGAGAATTCTTTCGAGTTGATTAGATTGCTATCATGGCGGAAAGAATTGGGCGAGGTCATCGTCAAAGGGGCCAAGAGGCCATAGAGAGGAGGTTGGACCTCCAATGGAATTTTTCTTCCTTCTCACCTTTAACAATAAATTCGGATGTGTGGTATTCGGATTTGGGGGTACACACCTTGCGGGGGCATACCGTAAAGGAGGTAAGAAATCAATTTTTTTTTATTCTTGCTTGGAATGATGTATGCTAGAACTAGGTTTTTTAGTTTTTGCATATTTGGGGCTTTTGTTGTTGCCATGCTCATTTTGTGAAATTGATGATGAATTGTTGAAATTGAGCATGTCAGGATTGTGGGTATGTGATTTTTGTTCGAAAAAGTGGAGTTTAGCTCTTATTTTGAAAATAAAGTGCCTCTCCTTGAAATGCATACTTTGGTGGTTTGTACCTTGATGCTATTTTTATATGTACATGATTTTTTGTGGGGAAAAATTATCGTGTAGGGACGGACTTTGTGTGGGAAATTTTATGTGCAATGGGTGCCGTGTTTTTGTGACGGGTTTTTGTTGAAAATGTGTCATGTAGGGACGGATCCCTTGTGTTTGTTGAAAATGTGTCGTGTAGGGACGGATCCCTTTTTTGTGAGAAAAGTGTGTAGGGACGGATCCCTTGTTTGTGAAAAGTTGTGTAGGGTCGGATCCCTTTTTTGTGAGAAAAGTGTGTAGGGACGGATCCCTTGTTGAGAAAATTGTGTGTAGGGACGGATCCCTTTTCTGTGAAAAATTTGTGTAGGGACGGATCCCTTTTTTGTGAAAAAAGTTGTGTAGGGACGGATCCCTTTTTTGTGAGAAAAGTGTGTAGGGACGGATCCCTTTTTTGTGAAAAATTGTGTAGGGACGGATCCTTTTTTTGTGATATTGCCGTGTTGGGACGGACTTTTGTGCTTTGTGAGATTGCCGTGTTGGGACGGACTTTTGTGATGTGCCGTGTTGGGACGGTCTTTTATACTTTTCTGTGTTGGGATGGACTTTTATGCTTTGATTTTTTTTGTATACTTGCTTAAGTACTGTTATTGACGTGCCTTTGCTATGTTTACCAGCAGGGTGAGGTGCCGTCGTCTGGGAAGGTGAAGAGGATGAAATCACGGGGGTCTCTTGAGGCCATGGTAGAGTTGTGGCGGAGCCTGCCTGATATTTCCCGAGATGGGAGGCCTAGTCCTCGGAGGCTAGTGATTGCTATGGGGCTGAACGTGTTCGTGGAGAACCTGGTCGGGATAGCGGAGACGCCAAAGAACAAGGGTGTCTTCTTGGCCTTGTCTGAGTACTGGTGGGACACCACGCATACCTTCCATTTTAGCTGGGGAGAGGTGATGGTGACTCCTACTGATTTTGCAGCGATCACCGAGCTTTCCTTTAAGGGGGAGTCGGTGAAGTGGCGGGACAGGATGTCCGACGAGGTGATGGCTGAGCTGCTTGGGTTTGCGCCTTATCCTAAAAAGGGCTTGGGTATGGTGTACCATGATGTGGAGGCAAAGATTACTGCCAACATCGGGGATTTTAGCCGGACCACTGGCGCGCTCTTTTTTGTGGTTTGCCCTCTCCGAGACTTTGTTCTCGAATCAGGCCTATTCCATTCTTTTCCCTTTGCTAGAGAGTTTGGTGGACATGGAGAGGGTTTGTGAGATTGCTTGGGGCGAGGCGGGCTTGGCCGAGCTCTATTTTGCTATGGACCAATTCAGCCGGGGCACGCTCAGTTCCCTGGGATGCTTTGACTTTGCACTGGAGGTATGAGTTTATTGCTGTTGTAGTTTAGCATTTCATCATTTCTCCATCTTCTTTTTCTTTTCTTGCTTTGTTCTGAGCAGTATCTGCCTTTTTGTTGCAGGCGTGGTGCTATGAGATCTTCCGGTGCCAGCCGTGGGACTTGGAGGATGAGGCCATGTTTGGCTATCCCTCTATGCTGTGTTGGGCTCACTCTTTGAGGAAGAGGAGGATGAGCCGTGGAAAGATCACCGTCCCATATAAGGATGTGCAGCAGTACCTGGAGAGGGACAGTTCGGAGGGGTTTGAGTTGTACCCTTAGACTCGGTATGGCGAGGATGAGCTGGAGGGCGCTCCTTGGGTGACACGGCAGCGGAAGCTTCTGCGGGGTCTTACTTGCGACTCCATGTATCTGGGGAGAGGGTCTTCTGGCAGCATATCGCAGGTGTGCCTCCTATGGCTCTGAGGGATCCGCCCTTCCATATGATGAGTCCTCTTGATATGGACATGCTGGAGTACGAGAGGTACCGGGCCAGCGTGAGTGCCGAGGAGTTCATCAAGGAGGGCGAGGAGTATGCGGCCTTCGTTAGGCGGAAGTTGAGGGCGCCACAGGTGTTGGTGAGGGAGAGGCAGACTGGCTCATCCCGTCCTCCAGATGTCCCGGTGCTTGGGCCGGACTTCACATATGTTCATGGGGACTCTTTGAGGAGGAGGGTGATGGTGCCCATCCTAGAGCATGGTCCTGCTGCTTATCGGGTTGACCCGGATGCTCCGGTGAGTGTGTTTACTCTTTTCCATCTTGGCATCTTTTATGTATTTTTCTCTTTTGTCGAGTATGCTTGTATCTCTTTTGCTGAGCGTTTCTTTGGTTGCTCACTTGCGCAGGTCTCGGGGCGGAGCTTGGACGTGCTTACCCGTCGATATGTGGGGTTGAGGGCTTTTATGAAGAAGCTCTTGGGGAAGCTGTCCTGCAGATCTTCGCGGAGCGCGGCGGCATTCGAGTTGATGCCTTCGAGTAGGTCCATGGATACTCCTTCTTTGAGGGCTGAGCTAGAGTCACAGCCTGAGGTTCCGGTTCGGGAGCGGCAGAGCTTTGATGCGGGGACGTCTTCGAGGGCCCAGAGGCCACAGACCCTTTATCAGTTCTTTCCTCTATCTGGCGGACAGGGTGAGGGTTCGTCCTCGCATCCCATCTTTGATCCTTTTACCGGGTTTGACCCTTCGGAGTACTTTGAGCATTTGATCGAGGAGGGGGTCGAGTATTCTGACGACGAGGGGGTGATTGCCGAGTTTTCCGAGATGCCGGAGTTCTCATTTGGAGAGGCTGATGATGATGAGTCGGAGTAGGGCTCTTTTTGCTTTCCCTCTTTCCGTTGTTTTTTTTTTGTATTTGTATTTGCTGGTATTTTTAGAGGCAACATACATTTTGTATCTGTGATAAAACACTTGTATTTGGCATATCAAGGTATTTTATTTGAGATGTAATGACATATTTGCGATTCCGGGGATTGACCTAGGAATTGTTGCTAGCTTATTTTATTTTTGTGCACGTCGTATGAGCTGGGAATGCATTTGTGGTTAGTGTATGGTGGCCGAAAATGGCTTTGGTAAGGCTTTTGCTTTCCTTCGAAAATGTCTGGTCATATTGACATTTATGCGCTGCCTGAGCGGTTTATGGGTGATGACGAGAGTGACGTCTTGTGGGATGCATTTGCTTTGTGCGTGATAGCAACGCTTTTCATGGTCAGCTCCCTTGGGATATGTGACGGTGCTTTGCTGGATGTGGTAGGGCACTGCCGAGCCGGCGAGGATATTGCTCTGTTGGTTCTGGCGGAAAACCCTTCACGGCATCGATTGTCTGGCAACAGGGGATAGGTTCTTGAGAGGGGGAAGCCCCATTTTGCTCACCTTATTGTTGCGAGAGAGGCTCCAAGCCATGCCTGAGTCTCCGGCATCTTTTAGTCCATGGACGTTTGCTCAGCGGTCTCTTGTATTGGATATGGATCAGTCCGCTTGAGAGAGATGGATGGCACAGCTTGGTACGTATCAGATCCATTGGTGGGTTTCCCATTGGGGGATTGAGACTAGGAGGGCCTTTCAGGAAGGTTCATATGTTGTCAGAGTTCCAGGTTTGTCTTGGTCCTCTTTCTATGTTCCATCGCTTGTTTCCAGGCAATTCGAGATGAGGCAGGAGCCTTTGCTGGGCTGGGATGACATTGCCACTGTGGAGGTAGCTTTTCTTTGCATGGTAGATCCAGATGTCTTTCTGTATTTTCTGAGGGTATTGAAGTATTCCGCTTTCCCTCCTGTAGTGCACCTTCGACGTCAGGAGAGTGTTGTGTTGACCACCGAGTACCTGGATTGGTACGAGCAGCATGTCGGGCAGTCCCAAGTGGTTTTGGGGACCAGGCGTGAAGCGATTCTAGGGCAAGGTTGTCATCTTAGCTATAGCCTTAGAAGTGCAGAAGCCTGGTCTAACCCTCAGAATGTTATGGGGGACGCTTTATTTGACTATGAGATCAGAGTTGACCGACTGGCGGAGAGAGGTCCTCTTTTGCAGACTCGCAGGGAGGAGATTCGGGCCGAGGCACGGGCGAATGAAGATCTGCGAGCTGCTGGATTGTTTGACTCGACGGGGAGGACCCCTGATCTCAGAATGAGAGAGACAGGGTTGGCTCACATGGAGCGAAAGAAGACTCGCCGGGGACGAGGGAAGAAATGGAAGAATGGCAAGGGGACAAGCGCAAGTGGTGTGGAATGACCTCCTAAGTATCCATTCATTGCATTGCAGACACATTATTTGTTAAATGTATTAAGCTGTCTTTTAGCATGTTGTGAGCTTGAGAGTAGACTGTGCTTGTACTCATCAAGAAATGTTGTAACCGTTAGTGATTTGTGGTTTACTTTTAAAGCTTTTTCGAGATGCAAGATCTTTTGCTCGCTTTTTGTTTGAGCCTTGGCGGCGTCCAGTTTTAGACCTTTTGTTGTATTTGTGGACTAAAGCAGTCTGAGCTTTGATGGGGTCCATTTTTTTTTGGATTTTTGGGAAAAGGGTATGAACATTTGTGGTCCCTTTGGTGAAAAGGCTTGGATAGGAAGGTGAAAAGGCTTGGATAGGAAGGTTGGATGATGAGGCACGGGCCTTGAGGTGATTCCTTGACAAGTCATTTTTGACGGCCATTTCAATGATTCCCTTGCTTCTTGATTGTCGGTGCTGGGTCCTTCGCCTCATTTTTTTTAAGCTTCTGCTTGAGGTTTTTTTTTTGAAGCGCACGAGGGTGAAGGCAAGCCCCTAGGTTGTTGTCGACATGGGGTCAATCTTTTAATGTTGAGTGACCTTTTGTTGTCCTTTGATGTTGCCGTCGTCGTTGACTTGGTCAAGGTGATAGTGGGGACATGTTTTGGAAAGTGTACAGTTTGATGGAGGCCTTGGTTGTCATCCAAAATTATTTTTTTTTGTGTGTTTTTAGACCGAACCAATTAAGGCTGCCTACGTTCCTCCCGAACTGTGGGGCTCAGGTATGCGTAGTTCGAAACTATAATGAGTGACGGGAGACGAAAAGTAGATCTTCTTTTAGGCGAAGTATCTACGGAGTTTGCTTCCGTTGACTGGATTTATGAAGGGGTTACCGTCTAGGTCTGTCAGCTTCATGGCACCTCCGGAGAAGATCTTTTGGACCAGGAATGGGCCGATCCATGTTGGTTCCCATTTTCCAAGCGGGGGTTCGGGTGGGAGGCTTTTCTTTGAGTACTAGGTCGCCTTCCCTGATGTCTCGGGATTTAACTTTCTTGTCGAACGCTCTAGCCATTCTGCTTTGGTAGGCTCGGATGTGTTCCATGGCCTTTAGTCGACGCTCGTCTAGCAGGGCCAGTTCGTCGTGTCGGCTTAGGAGCCATTCAACTTCGTTGATTTCATTTTCCAACAACACTCGGAGTGAGGGAATTTCCAATTCAACGGGCAGTACTGCCTCCTTCCCGTATATCAGGGTGAATGGAGTTTCTCCCGTGGCATTTTTGACTGATGTTCGGTAGCCCCAAAGTGCCAGGTGCAGCTTCTCGGGCCAATCTCGTCCTCGTGTGGTCATTTTTCGGATGATCCTTTCGATGGTTTTGTTCGCTTTTTCTACTGCGCCGTTAGTTTGCGGCCTTTAGGGAGAGGACTTGTGGCGTGTGATTTTGAATTCGGCCAGCAGTCTCTCGCATTCTCCTTCGAAGTGAGACCCGTTGTCTGATATAACCTCGTTCGGGATGCCGTATCGCCATATGATGTTTTCCTTGAGGAAATGTGCGACATTCTTGGAAGTTAGCACTTTGTAGGACTTGGCTTCGACCCATTTTGTGAAGTAGTCGATGGCTACCAAGACGAACTCGTGGCCGTTGCTTCCGGGCGGAGCGATTTTCCCGATGACGTCAATTCCCCAAGTGGCGAAGGGTCAGGGAGTAGTCATGCAATAGAGATCGTGAGGAGGAAGATAGTTGAGGTTGGAGAACCGTTGGCACTTGTTGCAACTTTGGACAAAGTGGATGCAGTCTGCCTCTATGGAGATCCAGTAGTAGCCCATTCAAACAATGATCTGCATCAGGGCTCTGGTGATCATGTGGGGACCGCAAGCCCCATTGTGGACTTCGTTCATGAGCTTATTTACTTTTTCCTTGTTGATGCAGTGTAGGAGCTGTCCTTGGTAGTGTTTTTTGTATAGCATGTCCCCAAGGATGACAAAGTGAACGGCAAGGCATTTTAGGGCCACGAGGCTCTTGGCTTTGATTCCTTCTTTGTGTTGGCCTTCCTCGTTCATGAAGGTGGCTTCCCCGTTCTTGAGGTATTGGAAGATCTGGTTGTACGACGGCTCATTGATGGACTCGGGTTCTGGTTCGATCTCGCTACAGTAGCCAGGAATTTCCTTTCTTCTTACTTTGAATGGCTTGATCGCCTTCCCTTCGGGGATTTCCACGAGTGAAGCCAAGGTGGCTAGGGCGTCTGCAAACCTGTTTCGGTCTCTTGGCAAGTAGTGGAAGGTGACCTCTTTGAATTGCGTGATGAGGTCTTCCATGCAAGCATGGTATTTTTGCAAGCCTGGGTCTATCATTTTCCATTTGTTAGAAACTTTATTGATGATCAGGGCCGAGTCCCCGTAGACATCTAGCTTCTGGACGTTCCTTTCGAGTGCGGCCTCTAGTACGGCGGCGCAGGCTTCATATTCGGCGGCATTGTTGGTTACCTCGAAGTTTAGCTTTATGGCGATTGGGATGTGCTCGTCCTTTGGGTCAACCAAGAGCATACCAATGCCATTTCCTCTTTTGTTGGCTGCTCCGTCGAAGAACAGCTGCCATCGATTTTCGCCTTCAAGTGCGAAGATTCCTTCGTCTGGAAATTGTGGTTCGGGACCTTGGGCCTCGTTGGTTGGGAAGTCGGCAAGTTGTTTGGCCATTACTCGTCCCTTGATTGACCTACGGTTCACATATTGTGCCGGTGAAGAGGCTTCTAATTTGCGTCTCTTTAGGCTCTTCAGCAGTCCCCAAATTCACTGTGATTAAAACCTTCTCGGCAGCTTGGGCCAGGTTTTTCTCTCGTTTGACAACATGCTTAAAGGTTGCTTAATGTATTGTCCAATTAATGTGTCTGCTTCTTTATTAGATGAATTGTTATTAACTGTTTGTGTTTTAGTTAACTCATCATTTGTTAAAGATGCAATGAAAGGATATTTAGAAAGGTCGGACCTTTTATTGAAAGCATAGGGAAGATACATTGTTGATTATGGACTCACAATCTTCCGGCGTAGAGCCATCAGATGACTCGAAAGACTCGAATTCAAAGACAACATGACTCCAAGCTAGACTCTAGGCGACGAGGGATTGGACCAGGCTTCATTGCTCTTTGCAGGCTGTAGGTCTAGAGAGGGTGGCGATGGCTTTGGTGGCCATTCTTCAGTCGATGCCATTCCCGAAAGATGGCTTGCTTTTGGTTCGAATTCAAACCAGATCGCGGAGGTTTTAGGCTACTCCTTACAGGGTGTCCCTCCATTTGTGTTGCTACCAGATCTCGGGGACTCTTAGCAATAGAAGTCATGGAGAGCTTCTTCTAGGAGGGCGAAGCATTCGCTGATTCAGAGTTGATTCTTGCTGATGTTGATTATCTTCGTAGAATCTGCTTCCTTATCTGAGATCCTTGCTTGGATGACATTCACGATATCTGAATTGAGGAGGCATGCCATTTCTCCTTCTCTGACTAGGCTCCAAAGGAGGTCGCGCCATTGTTCTTACAGGTCAGATACAGGGATGTTAAATTGGACTATGCTGTGGTGTTGTCCCCTTGGGATCCGAGTGTGTTGGCATGAGGGTTGACCTGTTCCATCGTGTTGGTGATGGGACAGCTTTCTTCAGAAGGGTTTCTGGCGAAGTATGGGTCTAATTCTCGGTCAAGTTCCATCTGGGCGTCCATTTCTTGATCTTCTTTCATGCACTCTTCACAGTCGCATATTTCAGAATTGTCATCCTGGCCCATGAGTTCTTCGATCTCTAGCTCGTCACGGCTTAGCGCGTGGATGTAGAGATCTCTTTTGTAGCAGATCATGACTGGAGACTCATCTGCAGAGGAATATTCGGTCATGTCGGGACCTTCTTTTGGGTCGTAGCTTGCTGGCCAAGCGCTCTCCATCGTGCTGCTTCCGATGATTACTTCCAGGTTTCCATTGGCGTTGATGAATTTTACGCATTGGTGGAGAGTGGATGATACTGCTTTCATCTGGTGCAGCCAAGGTCGTCCCAGCAGAGCGGAGAAGGTGGAATTGATTTCCATGACTTGGAATTCTAATGACTCCATTTTTTCGTCGAATTGGATCCTCAGATTGATTACTCCTAAGACAGGGCGTGGAGTGGAGTCGTAAGCTCGAATTACTCGAGGCAAAGATCTCATGAGGGAGCGATCAATTCGGAGCCATTTTATCGTACGCAAGGCAATGATGTTGACCGCCGAACCATTGTTGACCAAGACATTTGGAAGGTAGAACCTCTCTATCTTTATGAGGATGAGGAGGGCCTCGTTGTGTCTGTTTTCACATGTTGGCAAGTCTGCATCTGTGAAGGTTAGATCGCTTCCAGCGCTACTGTTTGCTTCAGTTTCCTCCAAGGAGTGTTTGATACATCTATGGGTGTGTCTTGATCGTGGCAGGGATCGTAGGGAGACAGTCATCCTCATATTTTCCTGTCTGGATTCTCGGTCACGGGAGAGTTTGACTCTGGTTTCGCATTCCCAGTCGTAGCGGGATAGCATGTTGACTGTCTCTGAGGTTGTAGGGGACCTACTCTTGCATGGAGTCTCGTTGAAGGCTATCATGTTTACCCTGTCGTTTCGGGGGAACGGATTCCCGACTGTGTTGGGGCCACGGGGGCGTTCCAACTTTTCTTCCTCAATTAGTCCCTGGACCACTTGCTTTAGCATGAAGCAATCATCGGTGGTATGACCAGGATAGTTGTGGAAGGCGCAGTGTTTGCTCATGTCCATGTTAGGTTTGAGAGTCTTTGGCTGGATATTCTCGAGAGGTTTGAGGAGATTCCGCTTCACCAACGCTTCGAACACTTGGCTCAGGGGCATCTCGAGGTTGTCAAAATGCTGAAACTGTTATGGGCGAGGAGGATTGTTGTTCCTCGGGGGTGCTTGATCACAGTTTACTTGAGCTCCGTTTTGGATGTAGTGGACCATTTCGGCTGCTTCCTTTCCTTTGTTTGGGACAGGTGCTAGATTTGACAGGTTTGCCCGATAGCGATAGGATGAAGCAGGAACTGTTGTTGTCTTCTGGAGGCTCAGGGTCTTTTCGGGATAGAAGTGGTGGATGATCAAGGTCCTCAGAGATGGTTTGAGGTAGGAATGGAAGATGTCCATTTGCTCTTCTTTGGAAAGAGGATTCATTATCTCGCTCAGCTTCCAATTCCATCTTTTGTAGAATTCGCTTACTGGTTCGTCATTCTTTGGTTCGTTGGCTTGCAGGTCATGGTGCTTTGTTTCCCACTCAAGGTTGGCGCGGTACTTCTCTAGGAAGATTTCGCTGATTTGATCCCATGTGGAGCAGTTTTCTACCTTTATGTTGAGGAACCACCTTAATGTCATGGATTTGAGGGAATGCTGGAAGTGATCTGCCATTTGTTGTGGGGTTGCCCCTTTGGCTCTCATGCCCAAGACGTAGGTGTCGATGTGGGTCTTTGGGCATTCGGTCCCATCGAACTTTTCCATTTCCAGCATTCTAAATTTTGGAGGTAGAGGAACTACCTTGCTCGGATATGTGGGCATAAGGGAGTCCTTCCGAGAGTTGGCTAGTTTGCCTTGCATGTCTTTCATCTGTTCGACCAACCAAGCCATGTGATGGTTAGTAGGCTGAGGTAGGCTGCCGTTTTCCGGGATGGAAACTGAAGATGGAGGTTGATTGGCTGATGGGATTGCCATTCGGGAGTCTTGGGAAGGTAATTGAGTGTATACCGTCCCATACCCTTGGTTGTTGAAATTGGGGCCTAGGGCATGATTGCCCGGGCCGCTGAAGGTTGTGTTTGGGAACTGGGAAAATGTTTCATTAGCCCCAAGTAGCAGATCAGCGGGTGGTAGGTTTGAGATGCCATGATATCCGCTTGGGATGTCTGCCCCTGGTAAATATTGGGATTTTAGGTTATGGCTGCGAGGCTCATATAGAGGCAAAGGATTGAATCCCAGGGGATACCGAGTTATATTGGGATATGAAGGAGCAGGCCCGTATGTGTGTTGGCGATATTGAGCTTGCGGCGTGGGGTCGGGAGATTGATTATGCTGCAGTTGGCAGATCGGAGCTGTTTGACTGAGGCCCGAGTGAAGCTTTGAGCGGGAGCTACTTTGTATTACCGAATTTAGTAGCTTGGTGGAGGAGGGACCTGCTGATAGCTTTTGGAAACTGGGATAGCAGGCATTTCCTCGTCTTCTATGAGAACGAAGGTCACATCAGTTTGGGGAACAACGACGGTTCCGCGACGGCACATGGTGTCTACGATCCAGGCTTGCTGTTCTTCATGGCGCTTCTTGAGAGTTTTGAAGGCTTGAAGCACCTCCTCCATTGTCTAGAGGTTTCTCAGTGGTGGGGTTCCGTTTCCTTCACTGTTATCTGTTGATCCCGCCATAGGGGAGTAGCGGACTGTTCGGACCGCTGAACCGGAAGGGCTGTCGGACCTTGTAACTTCGATAATGAAAAGGCGGCTCTCGGGTACTCTCAACCACTCTCGGTTCGCTGGAGCGGATGACGGGTAAGGTTTAGACATGGGAAGGCTTTTTTTTGTTGTTTTAATTTACTTAATGTGTTGGCCATGTGAACAGTGAACAGAGCCGGCACCTGAGTCCAGATCGAGTCGAGAGTTCGGCATGACCTCTCTTTACCTTGCTTGCTCAAGGAATATGTGATGTTAGGTGTTGGCTAGGTCATATTGTCATGGCTGACGTATCAAAGGCTTGATGACATGGTGTCATGTGGGCATGGATGTATATCCGGGGCGGAGCATTGTCTGGGTGTAGCTTTGGAAATCAAGATGAGGTCAAGATTTTAGCATGACCTTTCATCGCTTTGCTTGCGCAAGGGATCTTGAGTTCCGAGCTTCGACTCAGAAAATGGTCGGCATGGGATATGTATCCAGGCTTTATGACACGGACTGGGTAAAAACCAACCGAGTCTGGACAGAGTGTGATGCAAGCGTGCATGGTTGACACTGGCTAGGATGGGATGTTTGGGGTGATCCAGTGCGTGCTCAAAAGGCATAGGAACACCAATCAAGCTGCAACTAAGACCACCTCGGGTTGAGGGTTGTAGTGTGCAGTGTACAGGATAAGCGTGCGCATAGTGTGCGGTTACTAAAATTCTTTTTCTGAGGAAAACAAAAAGTTTTGCAGAATTTTTTTATGTATGTACACAAATGTATTATGATGCTTTTTTTTTTGTATTTTTATTTTTTTTGTAAATAAAAAGTAAGCACATGCAAACACACACAACAGTTAAAGAAGGGGTAAAATGAAAGTTTGACCCTCATCATTGTTTTAAAAATCTTTTTTTTTTGTTTAAATTTTTTTAAAACAAATTATTCCCCAGCAGAGTTGCCAACTGAAATTACCCGGATTCGGCCGTGCGAGCCCCAGCATCTCGCGGTTTCGAGTCGGGAGGTGTCGCTACATTTGTTTGTAGAGTCGCCACGCCGTTTTGATTTAGCCCAAAACATTGAAAAAAAAAAGATTGTTTAAAAAACTGTTGTTGTGTGATGAAATTTTGAGTTCAGACGTCAGGTTACGCCTCGGAAAGATAATAGTAGAGCTCACCCGAGTCGCCTCGTATACACGAGCCTTTCGATAACCCTCTTTCTTTAAAAGTTGTGTGTGTGTATGTGCTTTTTAAAAATGCATGTGGAATATGATGTCTACATTGTAGGCTATGTATTGAAATGAATTGAAATAGTTTGGGAAGGAGGCCTTACCAATGTTGGTTCATGTCTATCTTCCGCTTGGGAATGGTGTTTGAGTGTGAATAGTGCTCCGGGACGGACTGGGATTGCTTTGGGATGTACTGGTGTCTGCGGACAGAGCTTCGGCACGCCTCGGGAGTGCTAGGTGTGTCCTCGGAGAGAGGTTCGGCGTGCCTCGGGAGTGTTGGTTGTGCTAGGGTAGAGGTTCGGCGTGCCTCGAGAGAGTTGGTTGTACTCGGCAGAGGTTCGGCGTGCCTCGGGAGTGTTGGTTGTGCTCGGGCAGAGTTTCGGCGTGCCTCGAGAGTGTTGGTTGTACTCGGACAGAAGTTCAGCGTGCCTCGGGAGTGTTGGTTGTACTCGGGCAGAGCTTCGGCTTGCTTCGGGATGCCTCGTGATTGTCCGGCAGAGCTTCAGGATGGATTGGGATGCCTCGGGATGGGCCGGAATGGCTCAGGATGGACCGGTAGGGCTTCGGGAAGCCTCGGGGTGGCTCGGGAGCATCTCGGGAGCGCTCGGCAGGGCTTCGGAGTGCCTCGCAAGGGCTCAGAAGGCCCCGAAAGGAACTGAAAGGGACCGGGATTGCCTCTAAGAGCTGAGAGGGGCTGCCTGAAGGCAAGGGGGAGAGAGGAGAGAAGGGAGGTGTGAAGAAAATGAGAGGGGGAGCCCTCTATTTATAGCTATGGAAAATCTGCAAAGTGGTCCGCGCGGACCATCTTAGGAAAACCAAATTTTTGGTTTTCCAGGATTTAAGGGAATCTCGTGGACTTTAAGAGGATTTTGCAATTATGATGTCTGGGTGCAAAGTGGTCCGCGCGGACCATTATGCAGGCCAGATATTTTTCATAATTCCCAAAAAGTCCTTTTGCTTTATTTTATCTCGGAGGGGTCCTACCTTGGTTTGGTTGGTGGTTTTGGGGTTTTTGAAGGTAACGGGTCTTCGGGATCACGTTTGTGTGAGTCCGCGGTGTTTCCCGTGCGTCAGATGGGGAGCGATTCAGATTGGGGTACTTACACTTGGGCGAATCCTCTGGCACTCTCCTGACGAGTGAACCCCGGCCATGCTGAGGGAAGACTCTCTCACCTAAATACATGGTATCCCCCTCCAGCAATACCAAGATAATATGTATGTCAGTGATGGCCCACGCGCGATGAACCTCGTTCTCCAACAGGGTCCACAGATACAAGCCCTGCTGCTCAAAACTGAAGCTGTTCAGCAAGGCCTGCGCCTCCTCAACAGTGAGAGTCCAATTTTCCCCCTCCTTCTCGTCCACAGTACGCTTGGAGTGGCTCCATCACCTGATATCTGGAAACTGAGGCCCCCGCACTCAGCTCAAACTTATGCAGCGAAAAGACAGCATACCCCCATATTTGTAAAAGAAAGCAAAGCAGAATTCAGTACAAAAGACAAACGAAACATGCAAATAAATGACAAGACAGAGTCAGAAATATGTCTCCCAAGCGTGAGAATATCCCTGCATGGTATCCTTGGTGTGCCTACACGCCTCATCCATAGCGTGATAACAAAAAGCTAGACCGGTCGAGCCCCAATCATATGTGCTCACCAAGTAAAGATCCTCTAGATTCCCCAGAAGGGCGATACGAGCCGTGGAGAAATGATTAGCAAAAATGGTGTCTGATAGGATGTACCAGAGAGAACCCCTTACAACCCGATCCGTGACCGCATTGGCTCTATCAGCGTAGGCCTCGATCTAGCCATGAAGAGACGCAAGCTCAACAACATATCCCTTGATCTTGTTAGGAACAAAACCAATCAGTTGCCTCCACTCAGCTGGGCCCGCCGGCTTGAAGCCCCCGGTCGCCGGAAGATAAGCGCCGGCACACTCCAACCCGGTAATAGCCAGAAAGTTAGTTGGGGTCATAGTAGCTTCCCCGAAGTGCAGATAAATTGTGTGGGTAGTATCCCACCATCTCTCCCGAATGGCCTGGAGAGCTTGCGGAGTCCGCCTTATCCCGCGGATGTTATCCACGAAAGTGTGAAGCCCCGCTTCTCCACCCTAGCTTGGACCCCGTCCAAGGCTTTAACTTTGTCCTACAATGTTTTGGCAAACTTCGTGCTACCGCGACACTTTTTGGTTGATTTATACGGCTGCAAAACAGAGAAAGACAAAGAAACAGTGTCAGAAATCATCTATGGCAAAAACTCCAAGAAAATAGAAGAAAATTTTCATTGGGGCATTTCATCGAACACTTGGCGTGCATACTAGAAAATTATGTCCAATATTGCGTTTGGCTACCCAAATCAATCTCTCCTACAATCTGAATCGTGTAGGGCACTCGTGTACACACAAATACATCATCAAAGTCCAACAAAACATGAGAAACAGAGCATGCATCAACAATGAACCTAGTTCTTGATAAAGGAAGGAAATATCCAATTTTGAGGAATCAATGGATTTAAACATGGAGTGATGCAATACATTCATGGATTGAGTTGAGAAATAGATTCTTACTAAGCCCTCGCGGATAGCATGAGAGATATGCCTCATGCGATCGAAAGTGAGGTCGTCGCGAGGATAATCCTTCCCATGCAAATAACTATCAAATGGTGAGTTCCTTTGTTCTTGGGCCATTGATTATAGAATTGGGGAAAGATGAAAAGTTGATTAGGAAGAGAAATCATCAAAGAAATCAAAGGAATTTCAGAAGAAAAGACCCTAGGCTCGAGCTTGAAGAGAGAGTTTGAAAATGGGAGTGTTTGAAATAAACAAGCTGTTGCTGGTTTTAATGCCTCAACAGACCTTGTCCCGCGCGATACACGTTGTCTTGCGCAAGACAACCCCACTGGAAAGAGACAAAATTGCCCTCGGCAATAAGCGCCTACGCAACGTCAAAATTCAAAATTTTGACACATTTACCCTTGAAAGTGATACCCTAGCAAGGAAATGTGGAAAAATTGGTACCGCAAGTCTTAGAACGAGCCGAACATGGCGTACGTGTGATTGACCGATACAACGTCAAGTCACCCAAAATGATTGATCCAAAGATCAATTCATCCCGCATAATTCGGAACCCAAATAGGCGAATTATCTCTTGGTTGGTCGAAGACAGTAAACCACTCCATCAAAACCCCGATTCAATGCCCCGACAGGTGAATCGTCATCAAAAGCCCGATTCAGAGCCCCGACAGGTGAATCGTCCATCAAAAGCCCGATTCAACGCCTCGTTAGGTGAATCATCATCAAAAGCCCGATTCAGTGCCCCGACAGGTGAATCGTCATCAAAAGCCCGATTCAGAGCCCCAACAGGTGAATCATCAATCAATAAGCCCGATTCAATGCCCCGACAGGTGAATCATCATCAAAAGCCTGATTCAGAGCCCTGACAGGTGAATTGTCAATCAAAAAGCCCGATTCAACGCCTCGACACGTGAATCGTCATCAAAAGCCCGATTCAGCGCCCCGACAGGCGAATCGTCACAAAACCAACAGGATGCGAAGGACCAGACATGTAAACCTTTGTTTTCTAACATCTTTCCCTGCAGGTTCGGAGCCAAAACAAATGAATCTTCAGGCAGGCAGGTATATTCAAAATTGGGTCAGGATTTGATTCCTCAGTATAAGTTTTCCTTTTCAAAAAAATAAAATCTCTTCGATTTTCAAAACGATTTTCAAAATACCTAAAGCATCCTTTTTGTGTTTTGGAGTCGAACTATATTTTGGTCTGATTCTCCGATAGAGATACGTAGGCAATCGTGTGGCACGACCATCCCGATGTCCAGAATGATGTATTTTCTATCAACGACATGACTTCTTCCATAAGACTTGTCGTCGAGGGGCTCTGTAGACACCCCATTATGAACCTATCATGGCAGAGTTATACCACTCTAAGTCTCGCCTTTGGTTTTGGAGTAGAAATCCACCATTTTGTCATGTTTCGTTAAGTTTTGACTAACGGGCGTTAGTTTGGACTGAATTGCATACGAGATAACAAGGGGAGAACTAATATGTCCTTTGTGAAGCCTTGTCCCGCGCGGGACATGGCGTGTCTCGCGTGAGACTAACCTTCTGTAGGATGTACAGAATCACTTTCCTTGTCGATTTCAACCTCTTTTCTTGATAACTCTTCTAATCCGGGTCTGTACTGAACTTAGAGTTCTAGAAGCTTCCTTGGGAGGAATCCCAATCCACTTGAGTCTCCTAAAACTCCTATAAATACTTGATGACTTTCAGTATTTCAGAGGTCCTGGATCCCCGATCAATAACACAACACACACATTTACTGGTTTCTCTCCTTAAAAGATTCATGTAAATCACTCTTAAACAAACACTTAAAGTTTGTTTATCAACCATGTTGATCAACGAACATCGAAATCCAAGCCTAGGATTGAGGTGAAACTCTGTCTGAATCCCTTCTCGACATAAAGGTAATCTTCCTTTACTTTTTTACTCGTTCTAATTGATTGTTAGAGTGGTATAATACACGAATCTAGGATCGGCCTAGAGCCTCTCCAAATCATGGAGACGGTCTCAAAGTAATTGATCCAACATTCCATTTAATCTAATTAAATGGTTTTATTTATTTCTTTTAAAAGTATTTATTTGAAAAAACCCCTTTTAGCAAGACCGATCTTCAGATTGGGTGGATGCAGTGCTCCTTGACCTTCCAAATCCATCACTTAAGCCCTGAACCCAAATCTTTTTATTAAAAAGGTTTTTTCTATATTTTCCTCATAATAATATAGGTGGCGACTCAAAACGAAATAAAAATAAAATGGAGGAATAAACTCCGCAATCGCTACAGAAGCCTCCAACTTGCGTCTCTTTGGGCTCTTCAGCAGTCCCCAAATTCATTTTGGTTAAAACATCCTCGACGGCTTGGGCACAATTTTCCTCTTGCTCAACAACATATTCAAAGATTTATGTAATGTATTGCTCATTTAGTGTGTCTGCATCTTTATCAAGTGAATCATTATTAACTATTCCTGATTTATTAGTTAATTTATCATTCGTTAAAGTGGCAATGAGGGAATACTCAAAAAGGTCAAATTTTTCATTCAAAGCATATGGAAATACAGTGTCTGCTACAAACTCGTAATCTCAAGCCTAAGGCCGTCAGATGACTTGAGAGACTCGAACTCAAATACAACAGACTCCGGACAATTCTTGAAGCTAGACTCTAAGAAACGAGGGGTCAGTCCAAACCAATGATTGAAAGTAACTATCCCCAAAACTGCACAAGACGTCAAGTCGTAGGCCTTGATAGTCTGGCTGAAGGTTTTAAATTTGTAGGCTTGATCCTCAATAGATCCATCATTTTAGCAGGGAGGACATTCATGGCTGATCCTCCATACACTAAGACCCGAGGGAGGCGTTGTTCATCAAGCTGAATGGTAATGTAGAAAGGCTCATTATGATTAGCCCCAAACTTCGACAGTCAAGGTCTGTGAAGGGGATAATGTTCCCGTAGTGGACATTGCCGATCATTTGTACTGCTTTGTCCGGGGTCACATTGATTGGAACCATGGTCCGGGCCAGACTTTCTTCCAGCTTGATATTATGAGGATAGGAGGAAGTGAGCAAAGACTAGAGGGAGATGTTGGCTTGAGTGCGCTTTAACTGGGTCAGGATCAGGTCCTCTCCCTTGGGATCAAACACTTCGATTTCATTGGCGTAGGGGCCCTTTTCGGTTCGAGGCTCTGGCATTACTGGCCTTTTGGCAATCCTTGGGGGATTTACAGGAATTTGGCCAGAACGAGTTAGCACGTTTACTTCAGGATTTACCCTTTCCTTGCTAGTTACTTTCAATTACGTCATAGACAAAGATGGGCTCCGGTTAGCATACGATCAAACACTATTCCTCATCTCATTGACTGTTATTGCTTTTATCGGGGGTTTGGTAGCTGTTTTGATCCCAAGATAAGGGTTGAGGTTTCACGATATTTTGGGTATTAGTCGTCTCACGAAGTTCCTTCCAACATATCATGTAGCAAAAATGCTCATGACCTTGATATGATCCTTTACAAAGGATGACATCGTCCTCTTCGTCTATCTCATTCTGGTTATTTTTTGAAGGATTGTTCCCCATGAAATTCCTCCATTCAGACTGGACTAAAGTTTCTTCTAGACATTCAGAGGGTGATCTAATTCTGAATTCTTTCATATCGTACTCGAGTTGAGCCAGGTCTGCCTTTGGGTATTCATTGTGCGCTCTCCAAGCATTTCCTGCAGCTTCGGGATGCTCACTCCTTCTAAGCACCACATGTGGTGAAGGTTCGGATAGCCACTTTCTAATTAATACCATCCTATGGGATTGGTTCATCTCTTCTTCAACCTCAAGCCAAACTGAAGGGATAACTTGATGTTCATTGGAAAGCATACTTTCCATCCTTTTGTTAGTGCCATTACCAGATCCCGAGGATACTTGATGATAAAGGTCATGGAGGACCTTTTCTAGGATAGCGAGGCATTCTTCATGTTCGAGTCTATTCCTGCTGACATCGACCACTGTTAGGAAATATGTTCGTGCAGAGAAGGTCCTCGCTTGGATCACATTTACGAAATCTGAATCGTTAGGACATGCTATCCTTCCATCCTTGAACGGATTCCAAAGAACATTGCTCCATCTTTCCTCCAAATCGATTAACGGAATGTTGAACTTGAGTATGATGCCGTAACCATCTTCCTAGGATCTAAGTGCGTGCACTTGGGGGATGACAAATCTCAAAGCATTAGTAGTAGGCATGCTTACTTAGTGGAGATTTTCGGTGAGGCCTTTATACATTCCTCATAGTAGCACTGGTCTGGTTGCCCTTCTTGGCTCATGACTTCCTTGGATTCTGATTCATCAAACCTTACTGCATTGATGCTAGGATCCCTTTCGTACTCGATCATATCTAGAGCCTCATCTGCCAGGTAGTATTCGGTCATATCAGGACCTTCCTCCGGGTCATAGTCTGTTCCCCGGGATTGTTCCATCATGTTATTCCCGTGGATCACTTTGAGATTTCCTTTGATGTTGATAAACTTTACGCATTTGTGCAGGGTTGATGCAACTCCCTTAATCTGGTGTAGCCAGGGATGCCCCAGTAAGGCGGTGAAGACGGAATCAATTTCCATCACCTGGAACTCCACTTACTCTTTTTGCTTATCAAATTGGAGGTCTAAGGTTACCACCCCCACAACGGTGTGGGATGAGGATTCGAAAGCTTGGAGCATTCGGGAAGAAGGTTCAGCTGGGAATACTCGATTCTTAACAGTCTCATCATGCGTGTAGTGAGGATGTTGACTGACAAACCGTTATCAACCACTTGCTTGAGTACTATGCAATTATCGGTTGTGTGGCTGGGATAATTATGAAAAGCACATCATTTGCTCATATCCAGGTTAGCATTGGGATTCCTTGGTTGACAGTTCTCAAGAGGCTTAAGCATGTTTAGTTTCACCAGCCCCCTCGAAGACTTGGCTTAGGGGCATCTCGAGATTGTCAAAATGCTGGAAGCGCTGCTGCCGAGGAGACCGTTATTTCTTGGAGGTTCTTGATCAAGAATTCCCTTGATTCCATTCTTAATATAATGGACCGCTCATGTAACCTCTTTCCTTTTTCTTGGTGCAAATGATGGATTGGGCGGGGCTGCCCTGTAACGATGAGAAGGAGCAGAACTGGCTACAGCTTTCTGCTCACTCGAAGTTTTTTAAAATTTTATCCCGGCGTTGACCATGGCACGAAGATCACGATAGAAGTGGTGACTCATCAGAGCCCTCAAGGATGGCTTAAGGCAAGAGTGGAAGATGCCCATATATTCTTCCGTAGATAGAGGATCCATTATTTCGCTTAACTTCCAGTTCCATCTTTTGTAGAATTCCCCTATCAGCTCATCATCTTTTTGCTCGGTGGCTTGTAGTTCATGCCGGTTTGTCTCCCATTTGAGATTAGCATAGTAATTCTCTAAAAAGACATCGCTTATTTGTTCCCAAGTGGAACGGATTTTCTGCCTTTACATTGAGGAACCACCTCAAAGCTGTAGATTTCAAGGAATGTTGGAAGTGATCCACCAATTGCTGATGGGTGGCGCCCTTGGATCTCATACCTAAAACGTAGGTATTGATGTGGGTTTTTGGACACTCCGTCCCATCAAAACTTTCCATCTCTGGCATTCTGAATTTTGGGGGAATGGGCACTACCTTGCTTGGATTTGTAGGCATGAGCGAATCATTTAGGGAACTAACAATCGTTCCTTGCATCTCTTTCACCTGTTCGACTAACCAAGCCACATGGGGATCATTAGGAGGGGTTATATTTTTCGGTTCCTTAGGTGGAACCCAAAGATGGAGGGCATTAGTTGATGGAATCGCCACTCAGGAATCCTGAGGAGGCAAGTGGGTGTATACGTGCCCGTACCCTTGATTGCCGAAACCAGAGCCAAGGATACGAGTATCTAGACCACATTGGACCATGCTTGGGAATTGAGGGACGCTTCATTGGTGCCAAGAGGCAGTTTGAAAGGTGGCAAGTTTGAAACATCTGGATATCTGTTCGGATTGTCTGCTCCTGGCTGGCACTGTGGCTTCAGATTATAGCTTCTAGGTTCATAAGGAGGCAAAGGAATGAACCCTATAGTTATTGAAAAGCATTAGAATCTGAGGAACCAGGCCCATAAGTGTGTTGGTGATACTGAGTTTGAGGAGCGGGGCCAGGAAACTAGTTGTACTAAGGTTGGAAAGTTGGAGTTGTTTGATTGATGTTCATATGAAGATTTGAGCGAGAATTGCTCTACATCACTGTATATCCATAGCTTGATGGGGGAGGGACTTGCTGGTAATTCTGAGAGGCTGAGGGAGCTGGCACATCCTCTTCTTCTATAAGAACAAAGGTCCCATCTAGTTTGGGGACTGCAACTATCCCTCGGCAATGCATGGTGTCTACCATCCAAGCCTGCTGTTCTTCTTAGCGCTTTTTTAAGAGACTCAAAAGCTTATAAGACCTCTTCTCACTACCAGAAACTGGTGCTTTAGCGACGGAATCAACAGCGACGAGCGACGGAAATTATGCTATAGCGACGGAATGATTTTGGCGTCAAATTTACCGACGGAATTTAATTTCGTCGCTAAATTTCGTCGCTAAAACGAATATTCCTCGAATATTCGTTTCATTACCGCCACTATTTTGGCGCATGATTTACCGACGAAATATTTCGTCGCTAGTTCTTTATCAGCGACGAAATTATTCCGCCGGTGAAAAGTTATTATTTTTATTTTTTTATTTATCAGCGACGGAATTATTCCGTCGGTGAAAATTAAATATTTTTTATTTTTTTTTAAAATAATACACCGACGAAATATTTCCGCCGCTGATAAATTAAAAAAAATTAATTTATCAGCGGCGAAAATATTCCGTCGGTGAAAATTAAATATTTTTTATTTTTTTAATTAATTATAATTTAATAAATATCATTATTTTTATTTATATAAAACATGAAAATTATTTTAAATTACTCTAAAAAAAATAAGTATGAGTCAATAAATATTATTTTTGAAAAAATAAATAAATCATAAATATTAATTAATTTTAATTTAATAAATATCATTGTTTTTAATTATATATAATATGAAAATTATTTTAAATAAAATTATTTTAAACCCTAAACCCTAAACCCTAACCCCTAACCCCTAACCCCTAAACCCTAAACCCTAAACCCTAACCCCTAACCCCTAACCCCTAACCCCTAAACCCTAAACCCTACACCCTATATCCCAAACCCTACACCCTAAACCCAAAACCCTAACCCCTAAACCCTAAACACTATACCCTATACACTATACCCTATACACTATACCCTATACCCTATACCCTATACACTATACCCTATACACTATACACTATACCATATACCCTAAACCCTATACACTATACCCTATACCCTATACACTATACCCTATACACTATACCCTATACCCTATACACTATACCCTATACCCTATACACTACCATATATCCTATACCCTATACACTATACCATATACCCTATACACTATACCTTATACCCTATACCCTATATCCTATACACTATACCATATACCCTATACCCTAAACACTATACAATATACCCTATACCCTATACTCTATACACTATACACTATATGCCGTATACTTTATTATACCATACCCTATATACATATCTATACCTATACACTATACCATATACCCTATACCCTAAATACTATACACTTTACAATATACACTATACCCTATACCCTATACACTATGCCACAAACCACTAAACACTATACCTATACACTATACTATTATACACTATACCATATACTATCTATACACTATACATATACCACTAAACCTATACCACTATACATACCTATACACATACCCTATACACTATATCCTATACACTATACTTATACTCTATACACTATACTTATACACTATATGCACTATACCTGTACATGCAAGGCTATACCCTATACTTATACACTATACACTATGTAGCGTTATAGTGGTATAGGGATAGGGTATAGTGGTATATGGGTTTAGAGGTATATTATATGGTATAGGTATAACATAGTGTATAGGATATAGATAGTGGTATGCATAGGATATAGGGTACAGGATATAGTGTATATGGTATAGGTATAGGGTATAGTGTATAGGGTATGAGATAAGTGGTATAGTGTATAGGTATATGGTATAATGTATAAACAGTATAGTATAGGTATAGTGGTATAAACAGATAGTGGTATAGGGTATATGGTATACAGATATGTGGTATAGTGGCATATAGGGTATGTGGCATAAATGTATGCAGTATAGTGGTATAGTGGCATGTGATAGGTATAGTGTATAGAGATATGTGGTATAGTGTATGTGGTTTAGTGGTATATATGGTATGTGTATAAGTGTATGTGGTATAACAGCCGCTGTGTGGCATGTGGCATGTGGCATGGCATATAGGTGGTATAGTGTATACAGTATATAGTGGTATAGTGGTATAGTGTATATGGTATAGTGTATAGTGCATAGTGGTTAGGGGTTAGTGTATGTGGTATAGCTTGGTATAGTGGTATAGTGGCATAAGTGGTATAAGTGTATAGTAATATGGTGTTTAGGGTTTAGGGGTTAGAGGTTTAAGATTTATGGTGTAGGGTGTAGGGTTTAGGGTTTAGGGTTTAGGGTTTAGGGGTTAGGGGTTAGGGTTTAGGATTTAGGGGTTAGGGTTTAGGGGTTAGGGGTTAGGGGTTAGGGTTTAGGGTTTAGGGTTTAGGGTTTAGGGTTAAGGATTTAGGGGTTAGGGTTTAGGGGTTAGGATTTAGGGTTTAGGTTTAGGGGTTAGGGTTTATTTATTTTTCAAAAATAATATTTATTGACTCATATTTATTTTTTTGAGAGTAATTTAAAATAAATTTTATTCAAAATAATTTTCATGTTTAATATAATTAAAAACAATGATATTTATTAAATTAAAATTAATTAATATTTATTATTTACTCCCTCCGTCCCACTATAGTTGACACCCAAGGGGTGGGTTCAAAAACCAAGGAAAAAGAATAAAATAAAAAAAATGTGTGGTGGAAAATGAAGAGAGAGAATGAGTGGGGTAAATAGTAGTGTTGGTTGAATAAATATGTGGTAGAAAATGAAGAGAAGAATCAAGAGTGAATATAAAAATATAAAAACTTGGTTATTTTTGGAAGGTGTCAAGTATAGTGGGACGGCCCAAAATGGAAAGAAGTGTCAAGTATAGTGGGACGGAGGGAGTATATTTTTTTCAAAAATAATATTTATTGACTCATATTTATTTTTTGAGATTAATTTAAAATAATTTTCATGTTTTATATAAATAAAAATAATGATATTTAAAATAATTTTCATATTTTATATTAAATTAAAATTAATTAACCTCAGCGACGAAATATTCCGCCGCTAAATATTGATTCTAGAGTCTGAATTTAAATTCCGCCGCTATAATTAATATTTAGCGGCGGAATATTCCGTCGCTGGTGTTAATTATAAATATTAATTTTTCCTCTCTGAAATAATTTACGTTTTATTTCCCTCTCTCTCTTCCCGCTATCTCTCTCTACCCGACGAGCTTATCTCTCTCTCTTCCCTCGCTCTCACACCGCCGCCGTTCACCCTATCCACACCGCCTTTAAGCTTCGTCATCCGTCCACCTCTCCACCGTCTCCATCTCGAGCTGCTGCCGCCGTCTCACTCGCACACCGGCGTCCGTCCTCACAGCCCCTGCTTCCACTGTGTTTCTCTCTCTTGCTCTAATCAAGGTAAATGTTTCGATTTCTTTCAAATACGTAGTTCTAATTCGAGGATAGGGTGTTAATTTGTTGTGAATGTGATTTCTTCCTAACTTCCCCAACATCCGTGTTCTAGTTCCTTGTCAGTATAATTTTCTGACAAATGATTCAAATTTTTTGATTTACATTCGATTTACGTTACGGGTTTTTGATTTTATGTCCGTTTCTGCCTAAATGATTCAAATTTTTTGTTTTAATTTATTGAATAGTTATTTGATGCTTGTTCTGTTTCATTTTTGTTATTATTGATTTCTAGGGCTTTACTTGTTTGATTTTGAATATTTATTGACTCTTTTTTTTTAAAAGCCAATCTGCTTCCATTGGCTTATGTTAAAGAGTTATTAGATTGGCTGCTCCCCTAAACCCTAAACCATATACCCTATACCCTATACCCTATACACTATATCCTATACCCTATACACTATACCATATACCCTATACACTATACCTTATACCCTATAACCTATAAACTATACCATATACCCTATACCCTAAACACTATACAATATATCCTATACCCTATACCCTATACCCTATACCCTATACCCTATACATTATACACTATACCATATACCCTATACCCTATACACTATACCCTATACACTATACCCTATACACTATACCCTATACCCTATACCCTATACACTATACACTATACCATATACCCAATACCCTAAACACTATACACTATACCCTATACCCTATACCCTAACCCCTAAACCCTAAACACTATACCCTATACACTATACCCTATACACTATACCATATACCCTATACACTATACACTATACCATATACTGTTTATACCATATACACTAAGCCCTATCTGTACTATACCCTACTGCCTACACATACCTATACTTATACACTATACCCTATACACTATACACTATACCTTATACCATATACCCTATACCCTATATACTATACACTATACACTATAGGGTATAGGGTATAGTGTATAGGGTTTAGGGTATATGGTATAGTGTATAGTGTATAGTGTATAGGGTATAGTGTATAGGGTATATGGTATAGTGTGTAGGGTATAGGGTATAGGATATAGGGTATAGGGTATAGGGTATATGGTATAGTGTATATTGTATAGGGTATAGGGTATAGGGTATAGTGTATAGGGTATATGGTATAGTGTATAGGGTATAAGTATAAGTATAGTGTATAAGTATAGGAGTATATAGTATATAGGTATAGTGTGGTATAAGTATAAGTATAGTGTATAGGGTTTAGGGTATATGATATAATGTATAGTGTATAGGGTATAGTGTATAGGGTATAGGGTATAGGGTATAGTGTATAGGGTATAGTGTATATGGTATAGGGTATAGTGTATAGGGTATAGGGTATAGGGTATAGTGTATATGGTATAGTGTATAGTGTATAGGGGTTAGGGGTTAGGGTATAGTGTATAGGGTATAGTGTTTAGGGTTTAGGGGTTAGGGGTTAGGGATTTAGGGTTTAGGGTTTAGGGTTTAGTGGTTAGGGGTTAGGGTTTAGGGTTTAGGGGTTAGGGATTAGGGTTTAGGGTTTAGGGGTTAGGGTTTAGGGGTTAGGGTTTAGGGTTTAGGGTTTAGGGTTTATGATTTAGGATTTAGGGGTTAGGGTTTAGGGTTTAGGGTTTATTTATTTTTCAAAAATAATATTTATTGACTCATATTCATTTTTTTGAGAGTAATTTAAAATAATTTTATTTAAAATAATTTTCATGTTTAATATAATTAAAAACAATGATATTTATTAAATTAAAATTAATTAATATTTATGATTTTTTTTCAAAGATAATATTTATTGACGCATATTTATTTTTTGAGAGTAATTTAAAATAATTTTCATGTTTTATATAAATAAAAATAATGATATTTAAAATAATTTTCATGTTTTATATTAAATTAAAATTAATTAACCTCAGCGACGGAATATTCTGCCGCTAAATATTGATTCTAGCGTCGGAATTTAAATTTCGCCGCTATAATTAATATTTAGCGGCGGAATATTCCGTCACTGGTGTTAATTATAAATACTAATTTTTCCTCTCTGAAATCATTTACGTTTTATTTCCCTCTCTCTCTTCTTGCTATCTCTCTCTACCCGGCGAGCTCATCTCTCTCTCTTCCCTCGCTCTCACATTGCCGCCATCCACCCTCTCCACACCGCCTTTAAGCTTCGTCGTCCGTCCACCTCTCCACCGTCTCCGTCTCGAGCTGCTGCCGCCGTCTCACTCGCACATCGGCGTCCGTCCTCACAGCCCCTGCTTCCACCGTGTTTCTCTCTCTTGCTCTAATCAAGGTAAATGTTTCGATTTCTTTCAAATACGTAGTTCTAATTCGAGGATAGGGTGTTAATTTGTTGTGAATGTGATTTCTTCCCAACTTCCCCAACATCCGTGTTCTAGTTCCTTGTCAGTATAATTTTCTGACAAATGATTCAAATTTTTTGATTTCTGTTCGATTTCTGTTCTGTTTTTTTTTGATTTTATGTTTGTTCTTGCCTAAATGATTCAAATTTTTTGTTTTAATTTATTGAATAGTTATTTGATGCTTGTTCTGTTTCGTTTTTGTTATTATTGATTTCTAGGGCTTTACTTGTTTGATTTTGAATATTTATTGACTCTTTTTTTTAAAAGCCAATCTGCTTCCATTGGCTTAGGTTAAAGAGTGATTAGGTTGGCTGCTCTGTTTATCACTGTTGCATTTGTATAATTTTCGCTCAGTTGGGTCGGGATTAAAGATTTTTTCTTTGTCTTTTTCATTTATTGTCATCTTATCTAAATGTAATTGTACTCGACGGTTTGAATTTTCCAAAAAATTTGGTTCTTTTTGGGGAAGAACGAAAGAAATTGTACTCAAAGGTTTAACTTGCAAGCAAGAAAGTTTGGTTCTTTTTGGGAGATTTGAAGATTAGGTGCCTTGGTTGTGGATCTTGTTTATTGTTATTGATTGAGCTTCTGTTGGCTGTTTATTTATGGAGGGAAAAAACCCATGAAGGCTTGAAAGTTGGCTTTGGGGTTATTTGAGGATAGGGTGTTAATTTAGTTTTTAGCTCTTATGTGGCCACCCTTAATTGGTCTGATTCATCTTAAGATGTGGCTCTGTAATCAAGCTTCCTCTAACTGTGTAGAGGTTACTTGGCGAAAGTTCCATGAGTTATAGAACAAAACATATTGAAAATTTCCTGTTATTAATTGTCCTTGACAAGATAGATAATTCTGGTGCCTTCTGTTATAGTTTTTTTTCCTCTTTATACTTGCTCCATAGTTAATGTAAAGAAACTTGAGACGTCCTGCACGTATGAAAGACAAGTCAACTAAAAGTTGGGTTTTGTTTAGAGATTTGTGTGAAGCATGCTGAGAAACAGTAAATGGATGAGATTTAGGCTGATCGATCGACCTATCCCAATGTATATTTCTTGACTTTCTTGCATGCTGCTTAGGAGAATTGACATATATGCATCTAATGATAATAGTCATTACATTATGCTCAGGTATATCCATATAATACTGGGAAATGGAAGAAACTGTATTTATAGAAATCTGTTGTCATATAACGTAAGAGAGGAAATGTTGGACCCAAAGATGCCTCTTCTTGTCAATTGACCTAAAAGTAAAAACTTCTTGCCTGGACATTAAAGGAAAGGCATCTGAAGTCAAAGTCATTTTTAAAATTTGTGTAAATCCATTTATATGAAACAAACTAGGATACAGTTTCTGTATATACATGTCGCGTAAATAAGTAAACCAACATTTAAGGTGTAGTACCTGAAATCATAAAATGTGCTTTGAGAACCATAACTGAGAATAAAGAGTATCTATGAAAATCACAAAAATAATTGATAAAGAGCTATTTAGCAGCACCAAGATTCTTACATCTAGTAAATAACTGTGGATGAAAGAGTTTAGGAACTTCGCTTATGTCATATTTGAAATGGCTTTACATAGATACTCTTTATGGTTTATTTGCTTCAGTTACAAACAAATAAGTAAGAAAATTGTGGATGAAAGAGTTTAGGAACATCTAGTTCTAGATCCCATTTTGGGGCGATTGACGGCATCGCGGACGGTGATGTATGTCGCCTACGTTTGAGCGCCTGATATCAATCCTGGCACCCTGGATGCACCTTAGGTCGGATCTTGTGTAAAGTCAAAGGGGGAGGGGGGTGAATGTCTAAATTAGGAAGACTTGGATGGAAGTATTGTTAAGGAATTAGACTCCTAATCATTGTCTAATATTAGGAAGAAAACTCTTGGTGGCACTGCTTATAGGGTATTGTGGTTGGTGGTTAACATCTTAAAATATAAACAAGATGAGAGCCTTTCTCATCCACAGCTATCAAAATCCGTCCATCTTTCGTTTTGAAAGACAGAGCAAACAAGTTTTTCACTGTTTGAGCAAAGGATTTTCTATTTAATAAGAGTTTTTCCAATTTCACTGTCCGTATTGTATCTCAGGATCTCAAACATCACAGCCATGTTTGTGACAATGTCTGTTTTCTCTTCACTGGTGTTATACTGTTACCTTGTTTTTACTTGTGACCGTATAACACCAGTGAAGAGTAAAACAGGCACTATCACAAACATGGCTGTGATGTTTGAGATCCTGAGATACAATACTGTAAGTACCCAAATCTGGCTCATGCCTTCCGGTTAATTTTCCCGACAATTTCGGTAAGTTTTCCGGTAATTCCCCAGACCTTCCCAGCGTTCCGAAAACATTCCGGAACTGTTTTTTATTAAATAAGGGCTGAAGGGGATCTTTCCTAATTAAGAAACACGTTTTTCTTAATTAGGAAGGAGGGTTCTAGAATTTGCCACCTTGCATGGTTCTAGAATGCTGAGTCATTCAGGATAAGCCCGCACGGCTGCATTAGCTCGCTGCTCTTAGCCGCACGGCTTCATTCACCTTATCCAGATTACCTATAAATAGAGGCCTCCTCTACCCATTTCAAGACACACAATAGAGGCACAAAATACACAATACACTTATAAACACTCCCAAGACGTGAAGAATATTGGTGCAAGCTCAAGAAGGTGAAGAAGGAAGGCCAAGAAGCTACCTCCCTCCTCCTTGAAGACCCAAGACCAACCTCTCCTCCTAGCTCCGTTCGAAGAAGCAAAGGAAGCAATTGGTAACCTCGCACGCCCTAACCTTGCTTTTAATTGATATACTTGCTCATTGCATTCATATATCTTGCTTGGGACTTGGCATTTATTCATAAAGATCACATCTTTATCACCCCCTTTCCCTTTTGCATGCATTAAGACCTCATTTATCATAAAAATGTAGTCTTTTTCATAAAGGTGCATCCTTTGCACCTAAAACCCCCATTTTCAAATAAAAATGTCATTTTTATGCATCATTTGCACATAAAAATCCAATCTTTTCAATAAAAATGCATCCTTTGCATTCAAAAACCTTTTCCAATGCATCATTTGCATAAAAATCCTATCTTTACGCATCACTTGCATAAAGATCATTTCTTTCAATCCAAACGTATCATTTGCTAAAACCAAAAAATGTCATCTTTTCATTAAAGAGTCATTTTTCATCATGCATTTCCCCTTCCCCCAACCTTGGAACGGACCGGTGTAAAAGATCCTATCTTTACATCGTTCCTTCCATTAAAGGTTCACGATTTCTTTGGAAAGGGATAACCTTGAACCCTATATCTCCGATTATCGCTTAAGAAAGAGTATGAAGCCTCTATACGAGCTCGACCGTCTTAAAGCGTAGGATTGATGGGCTAAGGACCCTCCTTTTCTAAAGAACCTCATCTTTGACCAAAAGAGAGTCATTCTCTCGATCACGCAAGTCCCGAGGGTCCCGAGGTTAAAATGCGATGATCACAAGTCATAAGATGAGGACGGGATCATAATCCCAAATACATAAAATTCCAAGGAATCCCGAGCGACAACCAACAAATGGTTTGTACGTCCGGAAGACAACTTGGGACATTCCCCCCCTTTTTTCTCAAAGACATGCACACAAGAAAGCACGCAAGCAAGCACGATTACTGAAATCTTGGGAGACTTGCTCCGGCAAGGCACTTTGGGTGAACGCCAAACGTTCTTCCCAAGGGGTAACTTAACCTTCGAACCCAAGTAAAAACCTTTTTTTCAAAGTTTTGAGGTAATCAAAATGGCGTGGCGACTCCGTTTTTCAAATAACTCGGATGTCTTCAAACTCGCGTGAATCCAACAAATTTGGGCACACATTCATAGTTTGGCGACTCTGCTGGGGACATCCCAAAGGAGAAAAGCTTTATTTTCAAAATAAAAAAAATCGATACTCGGTATATAGGTGGAAACCACTTGCCTTTCCTGTACACTCCCTGACATGGGAGTTGGGATAACCGGTGGTTTAACAATCCCACGTACCGGTATCACTTTTCGAAAAAAAAATTTGAAAAAATAAAAGAAAGCTTTTCCCTTTGAGCGGGTTAGACTCCCGTCGCCGATTTCATTAATCATGCTTGCTTTCTTTACCATGCATTGCATCATTTGCATCTTGGAATCTGTGCATACTTTGAAACGGGAAACAACCCGAAAAATAGCAAAAGGAGTGGAACCCGGAAAATTGATCCATGCGCAATCACGGCTCAATCCTCCTTGGATTCTCGACCGGGCGACCTCGGGCAATTCCACCAGGAAAAATTGAGGTTAATCTGGGCAGTCCCTAGCAGGCTTGGGGCTACTCAAATTCTCCATGACTGACCGGGCTCCCGAGGAAAATTTACGTGCTTACGTGTTGCATTTTCCCCATCCCGAAAATCATTCCTTTAAAACACATTATGAAAATCTCTGTTTTAACTCAAAAAGGAACATTTTTAGGAGACCGCACACTACGCGCACTCCGATATATCCCGTACACTTTGCACGCACGTCCTTCAAACCCGAGGGTGGTTCCACTGCAGCCACGGACAGCCTTTACGATGCTCCCGGCGCGCACGGAATCATCCCAACCTCCCATGGCGGCCCGGTGTCGACCAATGCACATCCGTGTCACACGTTTCAAAAAGCCGTGACTTTTGGTTGGTTTTTGGTCTAGTCCGTGTCATATAGCCCGGTTGCATACCCACGTAAAGGTCAAGCCTTAGCTCATAACGGAAGCCAAGATTTTCGCTCAAGCGAAATTCGCCGAAATTCGACAAGGAAAAATCGGTGGGATCTTGACTCCGACATTGACTATTAACCTTGACCTGTACGGAATGCGTAAGAGTCAAGACCGAGTCTTTGCCAAAAATCAAAAGATCTTTCGCTCAAGCGAAGCTCTGCCAAAATTCCGACAAGGAAAAATTGGCAAAATCTTGACCGGCATTGACTTCGATTCCGACCCACGCACCGTGTATGCAACGAAGTTCAATGTGACACCGTGTCATCCGGCTTTTTACCGCCCGACCCATGCCTATTATTCTCTCGGACATTACCGAAAGTCAGAAACCGTCATTCGCTCAAACGAAACTCTGCCAAAGATCCGTCAAGGCAGAGAGATGAGACTTTCCCGGTATTGCCTTGACCATAATCCGCATCGCTCGTGCGTTGAAAGGTCCTATGACCCGCTAGACCCGATAGGAGCGCTCTTTACTCTCGGTCGGTGGGATCCGCGTGCCCTATAGGACCCTCGCCCGGGCCGTCCACCCCGGGAGGTCGAAATACGGGTGGAATACGAGGGGCTTATAGACGTAGTGACGGAACCCACCGATCCAGGATCTAGAGTAGTTGTGGAAAAAGAAGGGCGTAACCCTTTTCCAACCAAATAGATATTAATAAAAGACACTCAAGCTTTTAAGTAAACTTGAAGATTCTAATTTGCATATTGCCCGAGCCTTCACCTAAACACCTACCCCGAGTCTAAACCTTTCCTATCCCTTTCCCGCACGAGAAAGAAGTGGGTGAGAACACCGGGTCAGCAACTTGTTAGTGCGTAATCCTCGGAGCTCGCGTAATCCTCGCTTTGTCGGCTTTTCGTGTCAAAATGGCCAACATGGTAATCCACAACGGTAATGACCAAGCCGTTGGAGGGGCTATCCTGGCTTCAACCCAAGTCTCACATCTCGGTATGATGTATGTGATTGTGAAGACTCGCCAGAGCATGAGTATCAAGAATGGATCAATGAGGACGCTCCTTCAAGGAAGAAGAAGAAGAGAAAGTCCACACAAAGGTAGCTTAAGGAAAGATACGAAGCCGAGGACAAGAGCGTAGGAACTTTGGGAGAGCCTTCGGGCAAGTTCGACTACTATGTCAGGTTATGCCAAGGAACCTCGTCAAGGAACCCGTCACCCAAGCACACCACTTAATATCCCTATGATCAGTGACCCTCTTGAAGTTGAAAATTCGAGTTTGTTGCCATTGTAAGATTCAACAAAAAGCTAGGCATCTAGAAGACGAATACGTAAAGCCTATAGAGTATTTGGCCAATCGTGGAAGGATCAAAGTCTCTCCCAAAGAAGACTTTATCAAGATCATTCAAGCCAACCCTCCTATTGGCTATACCGACAAGGTGGTGGTATCAAAGATTGGCAAGGAAAAGATGACCTATCGCCAGCAAGGCCGACAAAATGAGCCGTACACTTCAGCCAATGAGTCCGGTCGCTACGGAAGAGCTAGCCGAAAGATTGCAACAAGTTACTTTAGTTCCCCTCACCATCTTTCCACTGCAGGCCCGTCAATGATTTCCGGCAAGCTTTTGATCGCTCAAAGTCTCCAACTTTCGAACAACGCTCGGCAAGATCGCTACTCCCTCAGTGGCAACAGCAAGAAGGAGTGAGATCCCGGTCCAACCCTTGTCAAGTCCCCTCGAGTCAATAAGTAGCGTAGGGTCCAGAGTCGCAGCGTCTATTCGCCGAGTCAGGAATCTTTGAATTCCAGGCCCTCGTAGTCATCCGAAGGCCTCACGCCCGAGGATTATGAAAATGTAATCGATGTCATCTTTCCCCTTATTTTGAATGAAATCACAAATCTTTCTCGATTATCCTCTTATTGCCAACTTAACAAATGATAAATTAACTCAAAACTTAACAACAGCTTAATAATGAATCATTTGAACAAGATGCAAACACACTAAACGAACAATACATTAAAGAAATCTTTAAGGTGTTTTAAAAAAGGAAAACCGGGCCCAAGTCGCCGAGGAGGTTTTGATAAGTGTGAACTTGGATACTATTGAGGAACCTAAAGAGACACAGATTGGAAGCTTCTTCCAGTGGGGTTGAAAGGGACAGATTGATCGAGCCGCTCGTAGAATACGTCGACGTGTTTGCATGGTCATACAAGGATATGCCGGGGCTAGACAGTTCGATAGTAGAGCACGTAATCCCTCTAGCACCAGATGCTAAGCCAAAAGCGTAACCGAGAAAGATCAAGTCGGAATGGTCTCTACGGTCAAGGAAGAAATTGAGAAGCTACCGCGGGTAGGGTTCATCGTAGTCATTGAATACCCGACATGGTTGTCCAACATCGTGACCGTAACCAAGGCCAATGGGAAGGTGCGATGCCGTGTGGATTTCCGAGATCCGAACAAGGCCAGCCCCAAAGATGACTACCCTCTCGCCAAACATAGACATCCCGTGGACTCCACGCCAACTACGAAGTCAAATCCTTCGTTGATGGTTTTCTGTGCTACAACCTGGATCAATATGGCCGAGGAAGACCAAGAAAAGACAAACCCTTCATCACACCATGGGGAACCCATCGTTATACAAGAATGCCATTCGGGCTCAAGAATGCCGGGCTACTTACCAAAGGGCGGCGACCGCGCTTTTTCATGACATGATCCACAAGGAGATTGAGGTCTACGTAGATGATATGATAATCCACTCCAAAGGAGAGGGTGGGCAGCACTTTGTTGACCTACGAAAATTCTTTGAGAGGTTGAGACAAAGCATTCCATGAGACTAAACCCCGCCAAATGCACCTTCGGAGTGACAAGGGGAAAAGTGCTTGGGTATATGGTCACAGAGCGAGGTATAGAAGTTGACCCCCGAAAGATCAAAGCCATCATGGATATGAGGCCTCCTCAAACCTGCAGAAGTCAAGAGCTTCATGGGTAAATTGCAAGACATCACCGTTTCGTCAATCGCCTGACCACTATGTGCGAGCCCATCTTCAAGCTCATGAAGAAGAATGTGGACACGTAATGGACCGAAGAATGCCAAGATGCCTTTGACTGTATCAAGGCATACTTAGTACATCCCCACTATGCCCCCACATAGACAAGCCTCTTCGCTTCTATCTCACTGTCACGTACACGACTGCTGGGGCTATGCTTGCTCAGAGAAGAAAGATTCTCGAGTAGAAAACGCCATTTACTTTGTCACTGGAAGCTACAGTGGGAGTGAGCTCAATTACTCAAGATGTGAAAAGACTGCGGCAGATCGGTCCAGGTAGTCGGTAAGTTAAAGCATTATATGCAAGCCCACCCTGTGAATTTGGTCTCGAAAATGGACCCCATCAAGTACATCTTTGACAAGCCTTCCCTCTCGATGCGTTTAGCGAAGTGGTCCTTCTTCTTGGCGAAATACGACATCAACTATGTGACCGTAAAGGCCATCAAGGGTCAAGCATTGTCGATCACCCGGCGAACTTCCCTGCAATGAAGACAGAGGGCCCGAACCCCAATTCCTGCATGAAGGGATCTTTGCAACTTGAGCTCGAGAATAGATGGCAATTGTTCTTTGACGGAGCCGCTAACAAAAGAGGAAATGGTGTAGGAATGCTATTGGGTCGATCCGAAAGATGAGCATACCCCCATAGCCCTCAAGTTGAACTTTCCCCGCCACGAACAATGTCGCCGAGTATGAAGCCTCGCATTCTTTGGTTTGGAGGCCGCCTTAGAAAGAAATGTCAAGGAGCTCGAAGTTTACGGAGACTCATACGATCATCAACCAAGTCTCCAACAAGTGGAAGATCGTGGACCCTAATCCGCAACGGTATCATGCCCATATGGAGGAATTTTTTGCCCTTGGACTGAAGCTTCGTAGAAGTGACTTTCCACTACTTGCCGAGGGAAAAGAACAGATTCGCAGATGCCCTAGCTACTCTAGCCTCATTGGTAGAGATCCCCGATGGAAAAGCCATAAAGCCCTTCGTGAGCTGGTAGAAGAGAAGCCCCAGCCTTCTTCGTTGTGAAGTGGACCCGGGACCCGAGCCTATAAAGGAACCTTGGTACAATCCGATTTACCAATTCCTCAAAGACGGAGAGTCGCCTTTCGTAGACGAAGAAGGTAGACCAAAAGAAGGAGTCGAGCCAAAAGCTTGCGAGCCCCGAAAAGGTTGGCCTCCCATTATGTCATCCTAGGAGGCAACCTGTACAAGACGCGGTATCAAGGACCGCTCCTCTTATGTGTCACTCAAGAAAGAGCCAGAGAGTTAATGACCGAAGTCCACAATGGTCCTTGCGGTCCTCACATGAATGCCAGAGCCCCGATGCAAGTGATCCTCGTAATGGGTTACTACCGGATCTCCATGGAGACAGATCGTCAAGGCCCAAAGACGTCCGAACCTCGCGACAAGTGCCGCGGTTTGCCAACCTCAACCATCTCCCACCTCACGACCTGTACATCGCATGACGACTCCTTGGCCGTTTGCAACTTGGGGCATTGACGTGATAGGGAAAATAGCCCCGACAGAAGCAATGGGCACGAGTTCGTGTTGGTAGCCATCGACTACTTCACCAAGTGGGTAGAGGCCAAGTCCTACAAGGTCCTCACTTCCAGAAAAAGTGGCCCAGCTTCATCAAAGAAAACATAATGTGCAGATATGGGGTGCCCAACGAGATCATTTCGATAATGGGTCACACTTCGAAGGAGATCGCGATAGATCGCCGTCGAATTCGAGTTACTCGCCACAAGTCGTCCCCGCATGCACTCGCACCAATGGAGCCGTGGAAGCCGCTAATAAGACACTCGAGCGGATCATCCGGAAGATGGCCACCCGTGGTCGTGATTGGCCCGAAAAGCCGCACCTAGCACTCGGGCTGCGTAACGTCTCGTCGAATGCCCACAGGAGAAACTCCTTTTGCCCTAACTTACGGGATGGAAGCAAAGTTACCAAAGTGGAGTTGGAAATCCCGTCATTAAGGGTCCTCCTGGAAAACAAAGGTCAACGAAGTAGAATGGCTACGAAGCCGCATGATGAATTGGCCTTGCTCGATGAGAGAAGGCTCAAAGCCATGGAGCACACCCGAGCCTACCAGAGGCGAATGGCCGTAGCGTTTGATAAGAAAGTCAAAGCAGAAACATCAAAGAGGGTGACTTAGTGCCGAAAGTAAAGCCCCTACTAGAGACAACCCCCGGGAAAATGGGAACCCGTTTGGATCGGTCCTTATGTAGTGCAAAAGATACCGTCAGAGGAGCAATGAAGCTTGCGTGACTTGGACGGCAATCCCTTTGTCCACCCAAATAACGGTGATAAACTCCGAAGATACTATGTCTAATAATAAAAAAAAAAAAAAAAAGAAAAAATCTTAGTGCAAAAAGAGTAATACCACTACAAAAAAGGGCGGTCTAGGCAAAAACAAGAAAAAAATAAAAAAAATATATAAAAAGAAAAAAAAAAGAAAAAAATCTTAGTGCAAAAAGAGTAATACCCACTAGGGCCGAAAAACCCAAAAAGGGAGGTCTAGGCAAAAACAGTGGTTGCACGTAAAAAAAAAAAAAAAAAAAAAAAAAAAAAAAAAAGACTTAGTTTTGTTAGTTCACCGTAATGAACTACGAAGACCTCGAGCCCCTTAGCCTTTCTTGTAAAAGGGGAACGTAGGCACCATATATGGTTCGGTCTAAACAATAAAAAAGGGCAATAAAGCTTCCATAAAGTGCGTCCTTAGCAATAAATAAAAGGGTATTTTGGCCATAAAACGGGTCCCAAGTAATAAGACATTTGAATTTCCATGAAACATGTCTTGATTAATTTCTAAAATAATATTTCTTGTTCATTACAAGTCAAAAATTTCTTGATGAGTTCAAGCACGGTCTACCTCTTGACTCGCTAACCTCGCTAAAAAGATCTAAAATACAATAAAATGCCTAAATAAACTAATGTGTTTGCAAATGGCAATAAGAGGATCTTGAGAAAAGACTTGTCCGCCGTCATTCGCCGAGTCTTCTTCGCCTTCTTCCCTTTTCCTCGCCTCGTCGAGTCTTCTTCCTTTTCTTCTCAATAATGTCGGTATCCCTCATCCCGACCTCTCGGTATCCTCACCGGAGCCTCTACCAACCCCGTGTCAATAAGCGCTCTCTATACGAGCACGAGTCCGTATCTCCTCCCTCCGAGACTCGCCAAATGAGCAACCTCTGACAACCTCTTGTACCGAGCCTCCATGTCCCCGACCAAGTCACCGATTGGTTATGGCAACTCGCCTTAGCCTCGGTCTCCCTCGAGTCCTACTCGAGTCGTGGTCGCCCCCAATAAAACTCGGCCTATCCTCCAAGATAACCTCGAGTCGCTCCCATCTCCCTCTCGTACTCACCCAAGTAGACAAAGTGGTCAAGATCGTGCTCTTCCCGCTCCTAAAGATAGCCCCGGGTGGAAAAGCAGTTGTATGTCCAAGCCCTCGAGAAAAAGTGAAGCCGGGCCGGGTCCCTCATGTCTAGAGACATCACCTCCATGGTCCGGATGTCCTCCCTGGCCACCAAAGGCTCCCCGTAAAGCCCCAAACCGCCCGGATACCAAGCTGGTATGTAGAAGGATGACCAAACAGTAATCCCGGAACCCTCACAAAGATAAGACTCCCGAAATATCCTCCCGGGTCCGCAACCTCCAAAGTGTGGTATCCACCAACGGATTTCCGAAGTGGATAGCCTAGCCATCATCGCCTCCCAGCCTACCCCGGTCCCGCCGCTCTAGGTGCACCTCTCCGAGAAATCACCCAAGGGCATTGAGTCGGCAAAGCCCCGTGCAAAGCCCCGAGCCTCTCCCGCAGCCCACAAAGTCAACACAGCCTGACTCCTGACCTCATGAAATGGTCTCCCGAGCCATCCCGTCGATCCCATGCAAAGTCTCCCCAAAACCGGTGGGACGATATCCTTCCCAGCCGCAGACTCGACCATGTCCAGAGACCACCGTGACAAATCCCCACGGACTCAAGAAGAAATGTAACGTAAAAGACGCAAAGGATAAATGCGTCCATAGCCACCATGGTAGCAGCCTATAGCCGGAGATCCAAACCTCGCCCGGATCTCGGAAAGGCCAATCCCCGTCCGAGGCTACCATCATCTCCTCGCCTCTCCTGCAGGAATCTCGCGTAAAAGATGCAAGCTTTACCGCCACCGGCACGTCTCCGATCAGCGGAATAGATATAGCCTCGCCTCGGGACCCCCAATCAAGGCTCTGAAGTCTTCATACGTTGGGACGATTTCGTTGTAAGAAAAGCAAGAAACATGTCTCCTGACGTCCCAACTTTGCCGCGGCTCTCAACAGTCCCAATCGGGCGGGAGATCCCTCAAATGCCATAAAGACTTGATCTTGAAGGAAGAATCAAGCAGCCCCTTGTGATTTTGGAAGTTATGTCTCGCCCAAGATTGAAGACCGGACGTAAAATGGTCTCTCTTCCCCTTTGTAGTCTAACGGGCCTCTCCATCGCAAAAGTGATCAAAGGTGGTGTCTTTAGGTCCAAAATATGCCCTGGGAACAGCTTGAAACAAGTTTGGGTTGAAAATAAAATGAAATGGCCAAGCTTTGGTTTTATTCAAAAATGACCATCTGCATTTAACCGTGAGCCGCACGGCCTCTTTTGCCCTCAAGGCCATGCCGCACGGCTTCATTTGCCTCGATGTAAATTGTAAATCTGCAGCAACCAAAGTTGCTGCCCAAGGGAGTTTTCACCCCACTTTCTCAACCAAAACTCGTACAAAACATGTCCGTAAGCCACCCAAGCAAGCTTTTATATCATTATATATTATTTTGGCCCAGCCACCCCCAATTCCAAGCAAAAGTCGCCCGAGGCTCGATAATATGCAAATTGAAAAAGCATAAATTAGAAAAGTAAATAAAGCGTAAATACAATGTCTTCGCCCACCGGCGTCAAAATAAAGCAAAAATAAACAAGTTGTGCATAAAAAGTGTTCATTGTTTGTTTTGTTCCAAATCTACTCTAGAGACCCCTAGGCCTCAGCATTCTTCTTCTTCCTCATCACCGTCGCTCATAGACGCTAGGCTCTCTCATCACGTCCTCCCGGTCGCCGCATCGGAAAGAGGGATGTTGTCGTGCTCGTACTCCGCCACCGCTCCAAGATATCGCATTAGGACCTCGCCCCGAGGCTCTGGCACCGGATGAGTACTCCGAAGCCGAAGAAGAGGATGCCGCGCCCGACATGCCTCCTTTTGCGCACAGCCTCGCACGCTTGTTGACGCTTTAGTAGCGCAGCGCCTTCTTGACCAAGGATCGGCACACGTCTTTCCAGCCCCCCGTCTTCCGCCCGACCAACCCGTCATAGGTGCGAGCCGGAACCCGAGAAAAGAAAAGAAAATCTCGTAAAATCTCGTAAAAATCTCAGAGAAATTGCAAAAAATGTAAAATCTGAAAGCTAAAAAGGGAATAAGACCCTAAGAGTATACTCACAAGGCTATCAAAGTGGCAGTGGTATACCGGGGCTCCTCGTGTCGTGGACAGAATCCTCATCCTCCTCGGTACTCCGTGTACGACGTATGAGAGGTGTGCAGGAGGGATAGGCGGGTCAAGAGGCTCATCCTCCCCATATCCCCGAGTGACCGCCGCCTTCGTCGCCGCGTGGCGTCCTCGTGCGCCGCTCCACAAACACAACGTAGGGGTACCCATGTCAAAATACTCCTCCGCAGCCTATACCTCCTCGGTACCTCTCAATCTCATCCGCCCGCGCCCTCGGGCCGCAAAGATCCATGCCGGGAGGATCGTGTGGAGTAATGGCGTCCAATGGAGGGACATGACCATCTTTGCCTCGAGAAACGGTCCCCTGTATATATGATGTCGCAAGTCGCCCTAGTGAGCCACCTCCTCTCGCCTCGTCACCTCAATAGCATCTCCCAAAGAAAATCTCCTGATACTCCGCCCTGTGGGTAGAAGTCCACTCCATCCGGTCCATCCTTATTGAGCACAGGCTTCACCATCTTGTAGTCGAAAGTGATCCGGGTCTTCCCCGTGAACCTATCCCTCACATCTCCCTCCATCGAACCATCGCAGGGAAAATGGTGATATCACTCTGCCGGTTCCAAGGAAAGAACCCGATCACCTCGCAAAACCAGGCCCGCATGTTCAAAAACATCAAAAAGGTCATTTTTCTCATAAGAAGTCTCAAGACAGAAAAGAGAAAAGAGAAGAGAAAGAGAGGCTACCTCAAGGGCAAATGAGAAGCAACCCATAGAAGTAGCTTTGTTTCGACCGTACATGTCCAGAGAGAAGTATAACTCACCCAATCCGGCCTCTCCCCAAGAGACCGTCCCTATCCCATCCACATCAACCAAAGAGTCAAGGAGGCAAGTCATGGCTAGCGTCCCGTAATTAGCAAAGATAGTGACTGACAAAGATCAACCACACGAAAGCTCTAACCACCGTGGGCAAATACGTCACTACCAAAGAAAGTCCCGCATGCGCTTCCGGGATCGCCACCTTGACATTCCTCATCTCCATACCCAATCCCTTGGGAATCACTCAAATCCAACCAAAGCTCGGAACTCCTCACCGTAATGTGGTCTCTCCAAGTCACGGGCCTCCCGTGAACCGCAGCCGCACCGTCGCCGTAAAATCGGCAGGAGTCACAGTAAGCTCTCCCCACTTAGGTGGAAACTATGAGTAGAGTCCCACCAAAACTCGAAAGAGCTCCGAACCAGGCCCTTGCTCTTTGAGGTGATGTGAATTCCGTGCCGACGGCCTCCACAAACGCGTCCGCACCGGTAGCCCTCACCAACTCTTTAGGGTTCACCCCATTCTTCTCAAAATCCGACATCCTCTCGCCAAAGATTCACTGCTATCTCGTATGGTCCCCTAGACTTGTTCTCCTCAGACAAGCACATCAAAGGAAGTGTCAGTCCTTCATCTCATTTCAAAAGCATGCATATAGTCACAAAAGTGCCCATATTTTTTCAAAAGAAAAGCATTCATACAAGTCTTTTAGCATCTTTTGCATCAAAAACGTGACTTTCATCATTTGAAACACGTCATTTTAAGCACGTTGCTTTCCTAAGGCACAAAATCATAATTTTCACAATTCTTTGCACATAAGCATTATTTTTCAAATAAAATGGCATGCATGAATCATTTTCATCTTCCAAAATCATGTTTTCTCATTGAAAATCAGTAATTTTGACCTAGTTCTAGCACAAGGCAAGAACTCCGTCTCATATTTAGACAATTCTCATTCTTACTTCATTTGCGAAAAAAAGTGAGTCATTCTCATAATTTTCATCAAATAAATTGCACATGCATATTCTTAGCCTCATAGGTTGTTCATGCATCTCAAAATCATTCAAAAATCCTAGGAAAATCCTAGAAAATTCCTAAGTTCGGGTTAAGCCCTAAATTATTCAAAAATCAAGCAAAATCATCGGATTTGAGCCAAATAAGAACGCTTACCCCAACCGATCGCGGGTTCGTCGATTTGTGCTCCCTCCTTCCCGGATAGAGCTCCGATGGAGGAGTGAGAAAGTCATACCTCCTATCCGTCCGGACAAGCTCCTTCCTCTTCCTTTGAGCGGCCGCGGAGACATTCTTCCTTGCTTGTCTTGGTGCCGGATCCATCTCAAATCAAGGGAAGCAAGGGAATTCAAAGAATTTCGAAATTCTTTCTTCTCTCCTCTCTCTCTCTACCGAATGGGCGGCAACAATGCCCAATAGCCCATTCAAATCTGCTTTTAAATAATCTGTAAAAATCAGTTTCCACTGTACGGCTTCTTTTTCCTTCCTCTCATGCCGGCGGCCTCTTTCGCTTCCGAGCAAAATTTACAATTTTGCCCTTGGACTTTCCACTTGGGCCTCCAATCCTCGTTATCCTCTAACCGAGATAACACCCTCTTCGAAGATATCCCTTATCTCCTAAGCAATCAAGCTCTATTCCCAGTCACCTCCGTTAATTTCGTTATAACGTGATAACGTTAGGTGACAACCTCCGAATTGTCGAGTTCTTCTTAACTTAAGCTACCTCTCATGAATAGTGACGTATGCTTAAGTCATTCAAACTTTGGCAACCCATATCTCTCGATTCGAAAGAGATTGAGACGTATGCTCAAGTCATTGGCAACCCATATCTCGATTCGAAAGAGATTGAGACGTATGCTCAAGTCATTGGCAACCCATATCTCTCGATTCGAAAGAGATTGAGACGTATGCTTAAATCATTCTAGCTTTGGCAACCCATATCTCGATTCGAAAGAGATTGAGACGTATGCTCAAGTTTTTCAAACTTTAGCAACCCATATCTCTGATTCGAAAGAGATTGAGACGTATGCTCAAGTTCACCAAACTCTAGCTACCTCTATCCACTCGATAGTGACGTAAGCTCTAGTTTCAATTAGGTGACAGCCTCCATTAATTGTCAAAATCTCAAGAATCCTAGACATCGTTCCTAACTATCTAGTGATGCTTGAACTACGATCAAGGCTTGATTCCTCCGGGATACGTAGGTAGCCTTTTATAAAAGGTCCAGCCATCCGACCACTTCGGTCACCCTGTTCCTTCGTCGCTCCTCAGTGATGAAGTAATCCCTCATAGAGACCACCTTGGTCACTTCTAGCATATCCCCAGTAGAATCAATTGCTTGACCTCCTAGGTCATTTTCTATTTTCCCCAGCAAGAGACCAGTTTTCTCTTCTCCCTTCCTCAGCGGATCTTATTCCGAACTACGGCAAAGCTTGATTCCTCCGGATACGTAGGTAGGCTTCCAAAAGGTTCACCCACTCGACCGTCTCGGTCATCTAATCCGTCTCGGCATTCGCCGATCGGGATCCTTTTTCTATCGACAACCCCACTTGCCTTGCAAGTGACGTTGCCGAGGGCTTCTGTAAGTACCCAAATCGCTCATGCCTTCCTTAATTTTCCCGACAATTTCGGTAAGTTTTCCGGTAATTCCCTGTACCTTCCGGCCCGGAAACATTCTGGAACTGTTTTTTATTAAATAAGGGCTGAAGGGGATCCTTCCTAATTAAGAAACACATTTTTCTTAATTAGGAAGGAGGGTTCTAGAATTTGCCACCTTGCATGGTTCTAGAATGCTGAGTCATTCAGGATAAGCCCGCACGGGTGCATTAGCTCGCTGCTCTTAGCCGCACGGCTTCATTCACCTTATCCAGATTACCTATAAATAGAGGCCTCCTCTACCCATTTCAAGACACACAATAGAGGCACAAAATACACAATACACTTATAAACACTCCCAAGACGTGAAGAATATTGGTGCAAGCTCAAGAAGGTGAAGAAGGAAGGCCAAGAAGCTACCTCCCTCCTCCTTGAAGACCCAAGACCAACCTCTCCTCCTAGCTCCGTTCGAAGAAGCAAAGGAAGCAATTGGTAACCTCGCACGCCCTAACCTTGCTTTTAATTGATATACTTGCTCATTGCATTCATATATCTTGCTTGGGACTTGGCATTTATTCATAAAGATCACATCTTTATCACCCCCTTTCCCTTTTGCATGCATTAAGACCTCATTTGTCATAAAAATGTAGTCTTTTTTCATAAAGGTGCATCCTTTGCACCTAAAACCCCCATTTTCAAATAAAAATGTCATTTTTATGCATCATTTACACATAAAAATCCAATCTTTTCAATAAAAATGCATCCTTTGCATTCAAAAACCTTTTCCAATGCATCATTTGCATAAAAATCCTATCTTTACCCATCACTTGCATAAAGATCATTTCTTTCAATCCAAAAGCATCATTTGCTAAAACCAAAAATGTCATCTTTTCATTAAAGAGTCATTTTTCATCATGCATTTCCCCTTTCCCCCAACCTTGGAACGGACCGGTGTAAAAGATCCTATCTTTACATCGTTCCTTCCATTAAAGGTTCACGATTTCTTTGGAAAGGGATAACCTTGAACCCTATATCTCCGATTATCGCTTAAGAAAGAGTATGAAGCCTCTATACGAGCTCGACCGTCTTAAAGCGTAGGATTGATGGGCTAAGGACCCTCCTTTTCTAAAGAACCTCATCTTTGACCAAAAGAGAGTCATTCTCTCGATCACGCAAGTCCCGAGGGTCCCGAGGTTAAAATGCGATGATCACAAGTCATAAGATGAGGACGGGATCATAATCCCAAATACATAAAATTCCAAGGAATCCCGAGCGACAACCAACAAATGGTTTGTACGTCCGGAAGACAACTTGGGACATTCCACCCCTTTTTTCTCAAACACATGCACACAAGAAAGCACGCAAGCAAGCACGATTACTGAAATCTTGGGAGACTTGCTCCGGCAAGGCACTTTGGGTGAACGCCAAACGTTCTTCCCAAGGGGTAACTTAACCTCCGAACCCAAGTAAAAACCTTTTTTTCAAAGTTTTGAGGTAATCAAAATGGCGTGGCGACTCCGTTTTTCAAATAACTCGGATGTCTTCAAACTCGCGTGAATCCAACAAATTTGGGCACACATTCACAAATACGGACAGTGAAACTGGAAAAACTCGTATTAAACATAAAATCCTTTGCTCAGACTGTGGAGAACTTGTTTGCTCTGTCTTTCGAAACAAATTATGGGATAGGGTTTTGATAGTTGTGGATGAGAACGACTCTCATCTTGTTTATAAATGTTAATTTAATTCATCATTGTAAAATTATATATTTTACAACAAAGAATTAAATATTAATATTTAAAATTATTCACAATAGTAATAATTTAAAAAATCCAAAAGCCGAAATTTCTTGATTTTTGATTATAAAGCAAGTAGACAAAGTGATATTTGTATTTCATATAATTGTACATTTCAGGATGGGATAGGTTTATCAAACAGGCACTTAAAGGATAGAGTAGGTATTGATTCCAGGTCAACAAGTGTTGAATTTCAACTACCTAACCAACTAAGCTGCCTGAAACATATATTAATAAAGTGCACAATAATTATATTGCTATAACAAGAGATAAAAATAAATTAGTAAATGTTCTGGCTTAGTTAGGTTTCATGCTGGATTAAAGCTGGTTGGAAGCATATACTCTTTGCTTAATAATTATATTGCTAAAGAATTGTAAAATTTGAAACCTATATGACAATTAATTTGTATAAAGTTATATCTAGGAGCGTAAGTGGTTAGGTAGGGACACCATTATCCTTTAGTTTGAACTAGAGCTCAAGATTTGTTGATACTATGAAGCCAACCCCAATTCTAAACCTAATTATAAAGTAAGAAGATCTGTGTTGCTTTTAAGTTTGTAATTCAAATTTAGGGAATGATAATACGTTAATTACTTCTAAACTGTTAATATATTATGAAATCAAATAATTATTAACATCCCAATTTTGTTTCATCCGTTGATTAAATTGAGTGTGCGTATAATATATGGATTGCAATGCAGGAGTGATGTCTGTTAATGATGATCGTAGTTGGATGTACAAGCGGAAGTTGCCGAATCATAGCAGTATTAATCCTGAGTTTATAAGAGGGTTGAAGGGGTTTATTGAATTTGCTGAATCAAATCCCAATCACATGAATAATGATGGTAAGATTAGGTGTCCATGCACCAAGTGTTGTAATGTCAAGTATCTAAGCTTGATCGATACTCAGAAACATCTTTTGCGTAACGGGTTTGAAGTTGGGTACAAATGGTGGACTCGTCATGGTGAGCAAATGATATTGCGCACAAATGTTGCGAATAATCCCCCAGGAATATTCATGTACCTCCCGAACCCGAACCCATTATTCAGGACAATGAAGAACCACCTTTGAATATGGAAGATATGGTTAGGGATGCAGCCGGTCCTGAATTCGATTGGTCAGAGAACCAACAGCAAGAACCAACCCCTGCAGCCAAGAAATTTATTGATGCTATGGACTCTGCAAAAGAGAAGGTCTATCCAGGTTGCGAGATCAGTGTGTTGGAGGCTGTGGCTGAGCTCCTTAACATAAAGGCTGATTGCAATATTAGCCAGTCTGCTTATAATCGTATCATGAAAGAAATTAAGCGGATGCTGCCGAAAGAGAATAAGATGGTTACAAACTTTTATGAGACAAAGAAGTTGGTTGGGGAGATTGGGCTATGTTATGAAAAGATTGATGTGTGTAAGAATGACTGCATGCTATTCTACAAGGAAGATTCACAGAAGACAGAGTGTTCAATTTGCGGACAAAGTAGATATAAGCCAAATCGGAGGGGTAGTTCAAAACACAAGAAAAACAAACCACATAAGCAGTTGTGTTACATGCCATTGATTCCAAGACTGCAATGCCTCTACGTGTCTAAATCTACTGCAGAAGCAATACGTTGGCATAAGGAAAGTTTGCGTGAAGAGGGTGTGTTGATTCATCCCAGTGATGGGGAGGCATGGAAACACTTTGATGAGACTTATCCTGACTTTGCGTCTGAAGTAAGAAATATACGGTTATGCATCTGCTCTGATGGTTTCAATCCGTTTGGTCCAGGGGCAAAATCTTACTCTTGTTGGCCGGTTATAGCCACTGTCTACAATCTTCTGCCCTGGTTGTGTATGAGTGATCCCTACATGTTCTTGTCGTTATTCATCCCCGGCCCAAACAGCCCTGGGAGGAACATTGACGTCTATCTTCGACCTTTGATGGACGAATTGAAACAGCTTTGGGAGGATGGGGTCGAAACGTGGGATGCTTTCAAGCGAGAGAATTTCAGCATGAAGGCTGCGTTGATGTGGACAGTTAATGACTTCCCTGCATATGGGATGTTATCGGGTTGGAGCACCCACGGGAAGTTGGCATGTCCGTATTGTATGAGTGACACAAAGTCTTTCACGCTCAAGCACTCTGGAAAACCATGTTGGTTCGATTGCCATAGACAATTTCTTTCGGAGGACCACCCATTCAGGACCCAGAAGAATGCGTTTAAAAAGAACAAGATTGACCACGATGAGGCCCCGATTCGATTAAGTGGTGACACAGTCTATGAGAAGGTATCTAGATTGCCCGATCCTCGATGGGGGAAAAAGTTTTTGAAGACCAAAATACAAGGGTTTGGGACTTCCCATAACTGGACCAAGAGGAGTATATTTTGGGAGTTGCCATACTGGAAAACAAATCTCATTCGACATAACCTTGACGTGATGCACATTGAGAAAAATGTATTCGATAATGTTTTTAACACGTTGATGGATTTCAAGGCAACAACTAAAGACAACGAAAAAGCTCGAATGGACCTTAAGGAAATTTGTAAGCGGCCGGCCTTAGACTTGGTACACGTCAATGGTAAACCAGATAGACCGATGGCTCAATACGTGCTTACAAAGGAAAACAAACTCCTCCTCCTGAAATGGCTCAAGGATTTAAGGCTTCCAGATGGTTATGCGCCAAACATTGGTAACTGTGTCAATGTAGAGGAGGGGAAAGTGCAGGGTTTGAAGAGTCACGATTGCCACGTTTTGCTGGATAGACTACTTCTGATTGCTCTCAAGGGTCTCTTGCCTGACAATATCTGGGTGGCGTTAACAGAGTTAAGTGAGTTTTTTCGAGCGTTAACATCGACCACACTGCGTGTTGATCACATGAAAAAGCTTGAGGAGAGCATCGTAGTGACTTTGTGCAAACTTGAGAAGATATTTCCTCCTTCATTCTTTGATTCTATGGAGCATTTATCGGTCCACTTGGCATACGAAGCTAGAGTCGGTGGTCCAGTTCAATACAGATGGATGTATCCATTTGAGAGGTAATTGAATTTATTCTATTTCTAAATAATTTGAGCGTTAACAATATACCTTCTTTAACATTATTTATGTTTTAATCTACAAATGACTTTTAAGTATCTAGGCCAATTGAAAAGGAAGATGAGCAATAGGGCCATGGTCGAGGCCTCAATTTCAGAGGCTATTATTATAGTTGAGATTGTTGCCTTTGTCGGAACATATTTTCCTCCTGATGTTGATACGAGATTGACTAGGGTTGGCCGCAATTACGATGGTGGTTTTCCGTCTAAGGGAAACATCTCTGTATTTTCATCCCCTGGTCGGTTCCTCGGCAAACGGGTTGGTACGCGTATGTTAACCGCTAAAGAGTTTGCCGCGGTCTCACTCTATGTTCTTCTTAACTGTGACGAGGTTGGGGAATATATCAAGTAAGTTATTGATGTTATGTTTACGCCTCGTCGATTAAATTATGCATGTTTAATTACCTGCATATGAAATGCCTTGTTTAACCCTATTTCAGAATGTTTGAAGATTTAGCTCAGGATTTATCTCCAGAACTCATCGCAACTAGGACAGACAGAGAATTTCCAAGCTGGCTAAGGAAATATGTAAATATTTCGTTTCATTCAAATTTATTCTATACACTTTTTTAAACATTCAATCTTAAAATTGTATTAAATTGGTTACATATTGTCTTATAGATAGCTGAACATCCGGGTGATGCCAAAGCTGCGAGGTTAAGACGTTTAGCAGAAACTCAGTACTTGAACGTTAATTTATACAACGGTTATTTCGTGAATGGCTATGTGTTTCATACCAAAGCTTACGGGGGCTCTAAATTAACGTGGAATAGGGGTGTGAAGCTTAAAGGAAACCTTGATTATTATGGCATCCTGAAAGAAGTAGTCGAGGTGGAGTATTTGGGTGGAAACAATGTTGTCTTATTCAATTGTGATTGGCGAGATGCTGTGCGAGGTGTTAAGAAGCACGCCATATTTGACCTCGTCGATGTAAAGGACTCGTCCAGACATAATGGCTACAACGTTTAGCATCTCAAGCACAACAGGTATACATGACTCCCTACCCTCGTCCACGACCCGATGGATGGTGGGCTGTCTGGATGACCAAGGCTAGGAGCATGATTGACAACCTACCCTCGTCGACAACTACAGAGTCATCATTAGAAACACCCTATCAAGAGGATGAAATGCCAGTGCCACCTAACGTTTCATCAGCTAATCATCCATTAGATGATGTCACTCATATTCCTCAAAATGTTGATGAACTCGAGGAGGATTTCTTACCAGTGAATTTGCCACCTCCTTCGCCTCGTTCAGGTCATATCGCGCACATTGATATTGATGAATCAGAGGAAGAGGAAGAGGACGTCGAACTAGAGTTTGATTCATCAGAGTCCGAAGATGAAGATGAAGAACTCGAGTTTTGTAGTAATTCAGAGTCCAGTGATGATGATGGGGACGAAGATTAATAATAGTTTAAAGTTTTATATCTATTGTGAATGCTTTAGATTATTAGAACTTTAAAGTTTTATATGTATTGTGAATGCTTTATATTATTAATAGTTTAAAGTTTTATATGTATTGTGAATGCTTTAGATTATTAGAACTTTAAAGTTTTATATGTATTGTGAATGCTTTATATTATTAATAGTTTAAAGTTTTATATGTATTGTGAATGCTTTAGATTATTAGAACTTTAAAGTTTTATATGTATTGTGAATGCTTTATATTATTAATAGTTTAAAGTTTTATATGTATTATGAATGCTTTAGATTATTAGAACTTTAAAGTTTTATATGTATTGTGAATATATTGTTTCGTATTGTTAAAGTTGTACTCCCTCCGTCCCGGTTCACTTGGCACCAAAATGAATGGCACAATAACTAAGAAAAAAGAATAAAATAAAAGAAATGTGTGGTAGAAAATGAAGAGAGAGAATGAGTGGGGTAAATAGTAGTGTTGGTTGAATAAATTGAGTGGTGGAAAATGAAGAGAGAGAATGAGTGGTGGGGTAGAGTGAATATAAAATTATAAAAAATTTGCCATTTTGGGTAGTGCCAAGTGAAGTGGGATGGACCAAAATGGAAATTAGTGCCAAGTGAAGTGGGACGGAGGGAGTATATTTTAATATTTTTAGTGTATTTAGATATGAGTTCTAGTAGAGCTGGCAAGAAGACACGCCCCATTTACACATCTATTACTGGGATGCAACCGTCCCGATCCAGTACAGGTGCCGGCGGTACTTCTGATGTCGACCCTACACTTTCTAGTACCAGCTCCACCTCTGGGTCCAGTACTCCTACTCCTGTCGATTTTGAGGGGAGGATATATGTCCAGATATCGCCACTTTATGACCAGTAAGTAACTCTTCATTAATTTAATATAAGTTGGTTCCTTTTTGTTTTATATATAATTCATTATTTAAGTTAAAATGTTACTGTATAAATATACTTGACAGGTTTGTAGGTGGATACCCTACCCCAGGGACTAAGATCGGGCAGTATTGGCGGTCTCGGGTCATAGCAGAGTTTTGGCACGACTGGAAATCATTGCCACCGGCCCAGAAGGAGAATGCTTGGGAGGAGTTTAAGGTAATGTGTTAATGGTTTTTATTTAAAACTTAAATGTTAGTTTGTTATTAAAATGTTATAATTAATAATGATTATACTCTTTTAGTTTTGTAATGTTATCATTATATGTTGTAGGGGAAATTTTGTTGGGCGCCGGATATCGACGAGGCGACGGCTAGATATGTTTTCGATAAACAGTGTTCGAAGCTATTTAGGGATCATATTGGTAACATATTTATCTATCCTTAATTAGTTTAATTAACAATGATTATACTCTTTTAATTTTATAATGTCATCATTATATGTTTACGAGATATTCATATTTTTATAGGTAACACGAAGTCTAAATTTTTTATTAAGCGGCTCGAGGCAAAATTACAGCCCTTGACACCTCCTTGGATGACCGAGGAGGTGTTTCTTCGCTTTTGCGAATATTGGGCGTCGGATGCGGCGAAAGCTATGGCCGAACAGGCTAAGGCAAATAGAGCAGGCTCCTCGGGGTTGGCGATGAAGCATACCATGGGGACGATCCCGGTCGGCGAGCATCACTACCGCATGGTATGTATGTTAGTTTAAATGTAGTAGTGTATGCATGCTTTTAAATAGGTTTATGTACGTATGTTAGCAGGGAGCCATGTTGATGCTATGAAATCCATGGTTTTAGTGTAAATGTAGTGTATGCATGCTTTTAAATCAGTTTAAATGTTGCATTTATACAATTTCAAAGTAATAATCTCGCTTATTTTATTTATAGGAAAGGGGTCATGGTCCGAATGTCAGTTTTTTTGGATGTTTTCGTTAGCACCCATGTTCGGACTCCTACAGCGCCCGATCAACCTCCGCAATGGGTTGACGATCGCTCTGCTAATGCCTTTGTAAGTAAACTATCATTAAATGACTTGATTTTGAATATGTAAATTTATTTATGTACATTACATTGTGTATATGATTATAATTGTTTGTTTTATTTTGACAGAGTACATATCAAGCCGCCGTTTTTCCCGAAGGAACGCCTCCCGGCCAGCCCGTTCCCTTCGTGCCTGATGTTTGGCGCTCGGTCACCTCTGAGGGACATCCAAAGAGAGGAGACCGAGTGTTAGGGATGGGGGATTACGGGCGGCAATGCCCATCTACGTCGACCTGCCGTCGGCCAAATGTTTTCCTGCCTATATATCATGATCCGAGGGTCGACACTCTGCAGGCTGAGTTGGCTGAGGAGAGACGCGAGGCTGCAGAGGCTAGGGCAAAGCTTGCGGAGGCTTTGGAGGCTCAGGCGCATATGCAGGAGGAGAGTGATCGGCGTCAGGCAGAGACTGATAGAAAATTTGCGATGTTGATGGCTCGTTTGGACCAGGGTAATTTCCAGCCTCCCCCCCCCAATTCCCCCCGAGTTGATTACATACTATTTTAGACTTGTTTGTAATAACAGTTGTGATATTTGGTACCCACGGGAGCTCCGGACCCCTCCTCCCCCCCCTCCCGAGTTTACATACTATTTTAGACTTGTTTGTAATAACATTTGTCATATTTGGTACCCGCGGGAGCCCCGACCCCTCCTCCCCCTCTCCCCCCTCCCTCCTCCCGATTTGGTACGTTGATTTTGGTTTTTAGTTTGGTACGCTGATTGGTACTATTTTATACTTGTTTGTAAATATTTGTGATATTTGGTACCCGCGGGAGCCCTGGCCCCCTCTCCCCCTCCCCCTCTTCCCACCCTCTCCCCCCCCCCTTCCCCACCCTCCCCCTCCCGATTTGGTACGGTGATATTTAGTTTTTAGTTTGGTACGCTGATATTTGGTTTTTAGTTTTATAGTTTTAGTTTTATCAATTGAATTGTTATATCAGGTACAAAAAAAATTTGTTTATTGATATTTTAAATTATTTTTTTTTATTTATTTCATTATCAGCGACGAAAATTTCCGTCGCTGAAATTAATTTATTTTAATTAATTTTTATTCCAGCGACGGAAATTTTCGCCGCTATATCAATTAATTTTAATTTTAATTTAATTTAATTAAAATTAACACCGGCGGATATTTCCGTCGCTGGAATAAAAATTAATTAAAAAATTAATTAATTTCAGTGACGAAAATTTCCGCCTGTGAAATTAATTTATTTTTAATTAATTTTTATTCCAGCAACGGAAATTTCCGCCGGTGAAAATAATTTATTTTAATTAATTTTTATTCCAGCGGCAGAAATTTCCGTCGCTGAAATTAATTTAATTTAATTAATTTTTATTTCAACGACGGAAATTTCCGCCGGTGAAATAAAATTTTAATGGAAATGAATTAATTTAGCAGCGAAAATTTCCGTCGCTAATGTCAAAAGATCACCGGCAGAATTAATTTCGTCGATAATATCAAAATATACCGGCGGAATTTGAGCCGTCGGAACACTGCAGCGGTATGATAGCGGCGGACCACCGACGGAATTTTTCCGTCGGTATTTAGTTTTAGCGACGGAATTTTGTATTTAGCGGCGAAAATTTCCGCCGCTAAAACCTGTTTTTCTGGTAGTGTCTACTGTCTGAAGATTTCCTGGAGGCGAAGTTCCATTCCCGTCACTGTTATCGGTCGACCCTTCCATCTGAGTGTAGGGACTGTTCGAACTGAGGAACCGGAAGAACTGTCTGATTTCGTAACCTTGATGCTGAAAAGACGGCAAACCGGGATCCTTAACCACTCTCGGCTCGCTGCAATAGGTGAAAGGTATCTTTTAGACTCGGGATGGTATTTGGCTAAAGGCTGAGGCTCATGCGACATGCAGTTTATTATCTTGTTAACTGTTCAAATTTACTTAGAACATGTCTTCTCAGAATCCTAAATGCTTGAAAAAGATTGCTCTTCTTTTTCGCAATTACTCTAAATCCTAGGTCAGTGGAATCCATCATTACGTCTATAGGCCCCTCATTTTTCACCTGTACTTCATCCTCCCAGGGCGGACAACCCTTAGCGAAGGTCCTATAGGGCAAGTGGATTCCACCAACCAAAAAGAGAAACGAACCTAAAGACCAAGCCTGTCATATTGAATGAACGCTCACCGAAATCAATCACAAAAATAATTTTGTTTTGGAGTCGCCACGCCATTTTTTAAGGAAAACATTGAAAAACCTTTTTTTTAAGAGAAAATGGGTCTGGGGGTCAAGTTACGACGTGGGAAGAGAATATAGAGCTCACCCACGTCGCCTCTTTCGAGACTTTCAATCAAACAAGGACAATGTAATCATTCTAAGTGTGTGCAATTCGTGTCAATCAAGCAAGGCATGCAAGTTTGGATTTTATTAATCTATATAATATTTAAAACCAAAAACATTTCTATGCCTCTCAGCCCATCCACATGGAAATCTGAGCTGGAATTCCACGTGTAAATCCAGCCTGCCTATCTCCCCTCCTCAATTCCATCTTATCCCCTCGAAAACGCACAGCAATTCAAAATTGACGCCGCAGCCATCTCCCTCTTCCCGTCACATACGTCGCCGGCGAATTCCTTGATGGGTCATTTGCTAGATTCAATTTGCCAATTCCTTGATGCAACTGAAACTTATCCCCTCTCTCAACGCACAGCAATTCAAAATTGATCGCAACAGCCATCAAAATTGATCGCAACAGCCACCAAAAACATTCCTAGGCCTCTCAGGTATTTGATGCAAGTTTCAATTCCTTGATGGGTCATTTGCCAGATTCAATTTGACGGTGGCTTACAATTTCTTCTCTGGGTTTAGTCAATAATGTGGGAAATTGTATTTTAGGCAGCAGTATATTTAAGCGGATTTGTTGAGATTAGCCGCTAATCCCCTTACTAATTATCCCGATTATGAGGATCCATTCCATATTCGACGCAATCATGCCCCGCTTCAGCGTGTTAAATAGACGAGAAACCAATCATTATCTGCTTCTCCTCTGCTCAGACGATCGTTCTAAGGTGAGTTCTTCATCTCATTCGTCGATTTCTTCTTCCATTGTTTTCTTCCGTATAACTAACGCAAACTTAGGACCTCTCTTTTCTCCTACACCTATTGTGATTTGAATTACCTTTGGTTGTTTGCAATTAAACTTTGATTTGAATTGCCTTTGGTTGATTGCATACAAGTTGTTTGATGAATTGACCATGAGAATAAGTTAAATGCTAATCTATAATTTTCAATCTTGATTATACTGTTGTCCATGATGGTTTTGGTTTTTTGTCTACCTGTCATTTGATTGTTGATATGTTGCATACTATCAATCTCCTAAGGAAATCATTGATTTTATATCTAATAAGACATGCCTTTAAGAAACAAATCCTGATGAACAGGCAATCCGTCCCTCTCAATGGCTTAAGTTCAAAGCCCAATATCAGTCTGTATTATTTTACGGATCCATATTGTTGCTTCCGGCTTCTCTAAAATTTAGTGACATATTTTTACAGATCCATATTGTACTCCGAAGACTCTCTCTTACTGTAGGTATCAAATTCTACCATATTAAAGTCGCACCATGAAAACAAACAACTCCCTATGCACGGGGTATAATGGGTCCATCAAGTAAACCCACAGAATAGCTCCATACATTAATAGAATAGTGACAACTAAAACATACATATTGCAATGTTGAAAGCAAGGCCCGTAAGTTCCCTTCCTTGCCACTAGACCATCTCTTGACTTCAGCATCCATGCCTTCTGCTAATCTCTGGAAAGCAAGAATTCCAACAGCGTAAAGATGCTTACATTCCTCTCAGCTTGCTCTTTTTGAGCAAGAAGATCTCGCATATTCTTCTCTGCCAAAGCCTTTTGCTGAACCATATCCAGAAATTAGCTATGTTGATAAGGAAAGAAAGTGAACAAAGAAGTGAAGAAATCACGTATTGCACGATCAGCTGTTCTGCGATGCCTCTCCAACCGGGCTTTGAATCTCTGTGGTGATTCAGTTTCACCTCCTACAAGGTTATCAAAATTGAAAAAAAACTACAGGGGCAAGATAAATTTTAAAGACGGAATGGATTAGACAAGTTGTACTTACCACCTTGAGCTGAAGCATGAGAATATCTTGACGCACTGTAAGACCCAGTACTTTAAAAATTTGAGTCCAACAAATCCTGCCAGATCCCTTCCAATTAGTTGGCTGTTGGACAAGAGCTATAAACAAGAAAAATAATTTTGTAATACTCACAGAGGATGAAGAGTTCTGTCTCATTCCGCTACTTAGAGAATTTCCGGAAAATGTCCTCTCCCTGGCCTCTGCACATGCTTTCTCTAATCTTTCACATGCCTCTGCCAATGCTCTTTGTCGAACTTCAGCAGCTGCTCTATCAACAGTAGCTCTTTCTACCCTCTCTCGGTTTTCAACAAATGACCTTTCACAGGCTTCTAGAGTAGCTCTATCAATAGACATCATATCCTTTTCCCTTTCTCTTTGTCTCTCCCTCCCTTCTTCAATTTTCTTTAGTCGATCATTGGAAATATTAGTACCTCTCTTTTCTCCTACACCTATTGTGATTTGAATTGCCTTTGGTTGTTTGCAATTAAACTTTGATTTGAGTTGCCTTTAGTTGATTGCATACAAGTTGTTTGATGAATTGACCATGAGAATAAGTTAAATGCTAATCTATAATTTTCAATCTTGATTATACTGTTGTCCATGTTGGTTTTGGATGTTGGAGTTTGCTGAAGAAGGATTTGGTTTTACCATGAAGCACGCAACAAAATTCGCATTTATGTTATACAGAGTACTCCCCCTGTCCCTAAATGAATGCCAAATTCAAGATATTTTGTCCCAAAATGTTTTTTTTTTCTTTTTTGTAAAAAACTGTCCTTAAACGTCTTTCATCAAATATTTTTCGCTATTCATTTTGTTTTCGTAAAACTAAACATATTGTTTTCATATTGTTTTTTTTTTCTTTTTTTATTGTAAAAAACTCTCCAATGCAGTCAGTTTCAAAGGGTGTCCTTAAACGTCTTTTTTATTGTAAAAAACAGGGGTCAGAGGCAGTTTAAACTTTAAACTTTACAGATAAATGCTGGCACTTGAGAAAAGATGAACCCTTAAGATAGTGGTCTGTTTGGATGCCACGAGCTTTGCTTTCTGCAATGCTTAGAATCTAAAGAGTAGAATTGCCATCTAGACCTGTGCAGGCATATCTGCATGAGAGTGAGCCATATTTGGAAGTACTGGACACCCTTTGAAACTGACTGCATTGGAGAGTTTGTTAGCTACTAATTGCATTTGCCGCTAGAGTGGTCTCTTATCCCGATTGATAGAGGGTAGGAAATAATTTCTGAACCGTTGAGGAATCGTGATCCTTATCACTTTGCTGATAACATTATACTCTCTCAACCCAACAAATTTTTAGCGTTTAGACTTTTCAAAGTCATCTTGGCTTTCTTTTCGACTGAAAGATGTCTGTGGATTTCTTCTTTAAAGATTTTAAAAAACATGAGATACATAATAGAAGCGTTGCTTATAAAGGTTATATTCTTATCTCTCTTCTACTAAGGGGAAATATGTCAAGTTGATGTAAAATGGTCAAAGTGACTTTGAGAAGTGAAAATTCAACTCTCTTTTTTGAGTTGAAGCCTGAAGGGAGTACATCTGAACTCAATGTCAATACATCGACATCTATGACGAGTCATGACTCTTTCATAGATAGATCTGATGGCAGTGTTGGCTTACATCTTTTGTCGAGTTTATGCCTTTGCAGAAGTAAATTCCTATTGTTGAAACTACAGCGGTTCAACTATTATTGATGAACTTCCCCACTTTCCAAAGTGGTTATCTATCCATATTTATCTTCTTCATTTAGTCTATTTATCCATATGATACTGTTATATATCAGGTAATGGTAACAAGTAAGTTAATTGCTGTTAAAGCTATTGATAAGAGGAGCAGAGGTCGTACCATAAATGTTCAGATATTACGCCTATGGAAGCGCAAAGATACTAAATACAAAAAAGTTACCGTTGAGATGTTACTTATGGATGATGAGGTTAGTCAACCAATACTCTCTTTTTATACTATTTAATCATTCAATATAATTTCGCAATTAAATCATTTTACTTCTCAATTTCTTTTTATTAATATTTTATAATGAATTTATTAGGGATCTAAAATCCAGGCAGCTATTCCACCTAGCATGTCATCCGAGTTCAAAGATATGTTTAAAGAGGGGGAAATGAAAAAAATATCTAATTTTGGAATTGAACCGAATGCCATTACAATTGTCCAAAAAGCAATTGTAAACCATGAATGGAAATTATCATTCGGTTTAGCTACCACTGCATCTGAGGTGGATACATCGGTAAATATTTCTGACAATGGCTTTGATTTCACTCCCTTTAGCCTATTTGGGAGTGATCCACATAAAAGTGTCAATGCTGATTATGTGTTCGGTGAGTATTTTAACACACAATTTTTGTTCGTTAATTAATTAGGCTAATAACTAACATTATATATTTTTCTTTACTGTAGATGTAATCAGTGAGGTGGTATTACCAATAAATGATTTTGAATATGTTAGTGCAGCCAAGGCAAGGAAGATGGATATTAAACTGGTAGATAATGGAGTACGTTATAAACGATGATTTAATATATTTACATGAATTTTTCACATACATGGTAACTATTTAATCAGCTTTATTAATCCCCTTCTAATATTTTACAGGGGAATGGAGCTAGATGTTATCTTATGGGAGTCGTACGGAGGTCAACTGAAAAGTTTTATTCAAAACAAGGGACAAGATTCAGAGGAACCAATCGTACTGATTTTACAGTTCGTGATGTGTTCAAGATATATGGGTAATATGTTATCTTTTTAAATTGATTACTATCTCTAAATTATATTTAAAAGTATTTTTTACTTAATGCTAAAATTAAAAATTGTTATATTATACAGGGAAGAGTCGTGTTTCTACCATGAAGCACGCAACAAAACTTCTTATAAATCCTGATGTTCCTGAATTAAAAGAATTTGATAAAAAGTAAGTCCCTTTAATTCTAATGACACATTTTAGACACTATTACACGTTTATGTTTTTTTTTCTAGATTATTTTAATATTACTTTCACTATTTATTTAACAGGCGTGGCAATGGAGTTTCATCCATGGGTCGCAGTCTCACTACTATAACAGATGATAGCAAGTTCATCGGTGGTGACGAGGGGTTCAAAATCGAAGATGTCAAGACTATAGATGAGTTGCTCAAATGTAGTGAGGTACAAAGCAAAATTTGAATAAATTTTTATTCATTAATAGTATGTTGGTGATTATTGAACTATATATTAATTTTTACAGGTTGGCTTATACACTACATTCGCTGAAATAGTTGATGTTGACCCGCATTGTAACTGGTACTACCAAGCTTGCAGCAACAAGAAATGTAACAAAGGAGTTGACAGGAACTCAACCAAATGTCCAAAGTGTAGTACACCATACACCAACCTCATTCCAAGGTATATGTCGTTACAATTTTTTACCTTCACAGAATTCATTTATAAAATTATAGTGTTTTCATAGATGTTAATGATTTGATTTGTAACCGCCTTTCCTTCTAGGTTCAAAATTGAGATTGTTGTCATTGACGGAAAGGATGATAATGGAGCTGAGTCTTACTTTATGCTGTTTGATGCATGTGCATCTAATATGCTTAATATGTCCGCTTCCCAAGTAGTTCTTTGAAATATCGTAGGTAGTTATTCTATTTTACAATTTTTCCAGCTAATACACTCCCTCCGTCCCACCCGACTTAGTATTGTTGCAAAAATGATTTTACTTTGAACATGCCATTTGAACATAAAATAAGATTTTTTTTTGAAATCTTATAAACAGTTATGAATTCATTATTAATAACACTTTCAAACTACAAATTTATATTTTTATTAGGACTATTTTTTTTAATTGCTTGGACAAACGACAATCATGTTTATAAAAAACTGTAGCGAGCAGGACGGAGGGAGTATGTATCGTTTTATTTCATAATGTATAAAATTGTGCCTGATTGAATGGTCAGTCGGATCAATTGCCTGGAACGTTTTGCAAAATGTTTGGAAAAAAATATCTATTTCGGGTGGAGATTGATGAAAGAACAAAAGATGCTGTCGGTGATAAACGTACTTTCACTGTGAGAAAAGTGACATGGGATGCCCTCTTGATTGATAAGTATTTGTCACTCACCAATTTTGATGTAAGTACAATCCATCTTGCGTCATATATATATAAATTTATATGCTATAAATATTGAATTTTGTTATCCATACCTATTGACACGCTGGTGTAGGGCACATATATGTTGGATTGTGGGGCAATTTGTTCCCGTTTACTTGATATATAGTCGGATTGTGTGGTAGTCTCTGTTTCCCTTTATTTGATACATAGTTGAATTGTGTAGCAGTCTGTTCCCCTTTACTTAATACATAGTCTAATTGTGTGGTAGTCTGTTTCCCTTTACTTTGATACATAGTCGGATTGTGTAGCAGTATGTTCCATTTTACTTTGATCTCGCTTTAAAGGCCTATTGGTTTTCATGAAAGGGTTACTTCAACCCTTTGCCAGGTTATTCACAATCACCCTCCTCGCTCCCCCTTTATGCTTCTTATCATGAAATTTAACAGCTTTTCAGAATGTTTGAATGCCTTAATTTTGTTCTGATTGAGTATATTAAGGTAGTTTTGTTTGGAATTTTCGAGAATAAACCCACTTCGGTGATGATTGAATTTCTTGATTTTCGGGGGTTCAGTTTCTCTATATTTTCAATGTGATTGGAGTTCAGTGGATGGATTTTCTTTATTTTGTGTCTTAATCTCTGCAGACAGTTCTTGAATCGAAGATACTACCTCCTTCCCAAAATGAATGTCCAAAAAAATTTCAAATTTGCTCTTGATCAAGAGCAAGTTTGATTTATTTTTTTTGGATATTAATTTTGGGGCGGAGGTAGTAAGTTTTATACAAACCTATCTTTCTGTATTTAGAGGTTATCTAGGCTTTCCATGAAGTATCGTTTTGTTTCCTCTTCTTTCTTTAGCCTGAGGAGCAAGCCAGTCGTTTTCTCTTAAAAGTTTAATTATTCTCTCCATCCTAAAATGTATGATTTTTTTCAAAATAATAATAAACATCCAAAAGGATGTATGTACTCTAACTGTTGATCCTTTTAAAGAAATAAGAGGAAAATGAACTCTAACTGTTGATCCTTTCAAAGAAATAGGGAATGGCCAGGTGCAAGTTGCATCCAAAAGGATGTATGTACTCTAACTGTTGATCCTTCCCTCAATGACAAGCCTTATCATTGAGGAAATTACGTACATTTTGGGATAATGTTTGTAGTGTCATAGTTATTAAAATTAACAAAAGGTTGAATTTTTTAAATTTCTCCAAAATAGAAAATGAACATACATTTTGGGATAATGTTTGATGGAGTATCTGATATTATGGGAACCCTTTTGGATGCAACTTGCACCTGGCCATGCCCTATTTCTTTGAAAGGAGGAATGTGAAGAGCAGGCCCCTTCTTATGTTACCTAAGAAAAGGAAACTGATTTCAGAATGTGCTTCATATCTCTTCGAACCATGAAAAGTGAGGGGGCTGAACAGAGTGATCTTTCCTTTGAATAGTTCAATTGTGTGTGTGTGTGGGGGGGGAGGTCCATTTTTTGTTTCTTTTCATAGGAAATAAATTGATGAATATGGAATTAATATGATTAATCTTGAACGCCTATATGGTTAGCTTAGCTGTACTTTCTTCATGTATGCATTTATGTTATTTTTCTTTCCTAGAAGTCCTTACTAATCTGTAACAATTTTAACATCTTTGGTCAAAGTACTGGAATTATATGTGATGTTACTTTATTTATTTTTTTTGGTTTGTCAACTGTATATAATATTACTCCCTCCGTCCTGGACTAAGAGTCCTACAAAGTATTTGCACGCTTATTGAGAGAACACTAAGAAATAAGTAGACAATGGCAAGTGGTTGAGAATATAATTGTCCAAAACAATATTGATGATTCAAGTGGGTAAAAGTAGAGTAGTAAGTACTCCCTCCGTCCCATAAAACCTTACCCACTTACTATTTTGATGGTCAATGTAAAAGAACTTTGACCAAGCATTAATGTCAAACTAATCATTCTAATGAAATTTTAAAAATTGTTATTGATAAATCACGTAATGATTTATCAATAACAATTTTTAGATTTTCAATATGACGATTAAATTGACATTTTGTTTGGTCAAAGTTCATTAGTATTGACCGCCAAAAACAGAAGTGGGTAAGGTTTTATGGGACGGAGGGAGTATTGTTTTTTTGTAATTCTATAAAAAGAAGAGGGTATAAATGTCAGAACACTATTCGTTTTTTGCATTTTGGGAATAAACTGAAGTAAGAATCTTAGTCGGGGACGTACCAAAAAAGAAAGTAGGACTCTTGGTATGGGATAGAGGGAGTATCATTTTTCACATCTGAATTTCGGGTAAAAGACCGTAATTTTGGGTGTAGTACGTTGCATGATAATTTAATTATTCCTCTGAAATTCCCTAGGGAGTTTTCTAGAACTGAGTTCATATCTCCTTTTGGTACTATAAAAGAAAACCCTGAAACCCCAAATGACTCTTACTCTTTCTTCCCTTTTATTCCACAGTTTGAGCAGCTAACATTGTTCTTCTTCTGGCTCATTACCACCTGAATACCTGCCTCATCACATTTAGCTCAAACCCTTTTTTTTCCCTGAGATTATTTTTGACTTTGGTCACTCTCAAGTTCTAAATTATACTCACTCCGTCCCAATTTAAACTTTAAAAAAGATTAGGCTCAACAATTAAGGAGAGGGATATTTTTATTATTAAATATAGAAAGTGGGGTAGGGTGTTGTGAGTATATAAAGTGGGTAGGAGAGAAAAAGTGGGGTAGGAAATAGTTAGTGGATAGTTGTTGTGAGTATGACATGTGTGGGCCACTAAATAAAGAAGTATCATAAACTTTCCTTTTTGGGTTTTTGGATTTTCTCCTGTGTTTCCAGCACCCTATAAATACACACAAATTGTGTTCCTTAACGGACCGGAACCAGACCATTAGAAACTACTTAGGCTTTCCATGAAGTATCGTTTTGTTTCCTCTTCTTTCTTTAGCCTGAGGAGCAAGCCAGTCTTTTGGTATAAAAGATTAGCAGCTAAGTACAGACCAAATGTAACCATGTAAAGAATGTACTTAAAAGTTTTGTGATAGCTGAAAAAAAACCCTGATTCTTCTCATTAATTGAACATGTAATTCTTACTCCCTCCGTCCCTTAATGAATGTCCAAATTTCATTTAGCTGACATCTTGAAAATGTTTACATTTTATACATTTTAGTGAGAACATGTAATTCTTCTCAGTTATTAACCAGCTCATTAATGTAAGGAGTACATTTTAACGAAATTACAATCTGTCAAAATATAGAAATTACATATTTAAGTATCTTCTTTCTTGACCATACTGTGATACTTCAAGAAACTACTGGGTAGGAGCTATGTTTTGGTGACCACTGTTGATTAGGATATCCACCTTCCCTTCATTTTGGGAATCTATATGAACATGTTAGCGACAGAGGTATTAAACCTACTCTCTACGTTAAAAAGCTGTAGATCTCAGTAATAATTCCCAAAATGAGAAATTATTTTCCTCTTAGCCTAACTTCAGCTCAAGAGTGCATGTTAATTGATGCTGATGACGCAGATGAAGGGATGGAAATTACAGGTCGAGGTTGTGCCATTCAAGTTAAGGGAGTAGTATATTGCTTTAAATCATGGGAAAATAGTGCAATTTTGAACACTGCACTTTGCTTTAAATCATGGGAAAATCCATCTTGCGTCATTTATTTATAAATTTATATACTATAAATATTGAATTTCGTTTCATTCAAGCAGCAGGAGGTGGCTTCTAAGCTGGTTTCACAAGATAAGAATGTGTCCGACTTTGTGACTAAAGATCAGGTAAAGAATCCCTACTTAACTTTTCTGATTTTTACTTTTCATTTCCATTCTATTACATGATATAATTTGTTTTATGTAGGATGATGGAGTTGAAATCATTGGAGATAACTGTTCAACATCATGTGAGCAGATCACTCCTATGAAGCGTACATTGGATGATGCTCTTAATAGCCAGGATGAGCAACTTTCGGCTACAAAGATGTTGAAAGAGATCAAGAAAGAGAAAGTGGAAAAGTAGTAACAAAGGAGAGATGCAGTTGAGGAATATTATTTTGTTTTATGATATTAAAGTTGATGAATTATAGTTCTTTATGTTTGATGATGCAGTTAAGGATCCATGTTTTGTTTAATTATATTTTAAGAACAAAGATTATGTGTTCGATTCTGCTGACAACCTATGGTGGTTGTTTTTTTCTTTCCAGTTCACATTATTGTGGTTAGTGATAGGCGAAGAGTACAATATTTTAGTTGGTAGTCTTTGGTTGTTTTTTGGTATTTTGTGATTTCATTTGATATGGTACTTTGTTATCATCTTTGACCTGTTTTAGCTCATATATCTTTGTAGTGCCAAATAAAGCCGAATCTCAAAAAGCACCACTATATGCAGAGGCTATCATGTGGCATATTTGGTGCCAATGGCCTTACATTTTCTTCTTTTCTCTAGCCCACAAAGAGAAGCTTAGTGGGCCATGACCTGGGTTATAATGTACATCAAACTTTTACGGTTAAGTTATAATAAAAGTGCTTTTGTAATAACTAATAAGAGTGGAGGGATCCATTTAAAGCTATAATAAGGGTGGAGGGATCAAAATGGATGAAACTCTGTTACAGTTTTTGCCCTTTCCAAGATTACCCCTATCATTGAATTACTATTCGAGCTCAAAAACTTGACGCTAAAATGGTATTGGGCATAAATGTTTTACATATAATATTATTATGATATTAACCAAAATAATTCATGACATAATCATAATTTCAAACTAATAATTCGTTATTATATAATTATTTATAAATTATAATACATAATGTGATACAGAGGATCAAATCTCCTCATAGAGATGCTACACAATGTCGATATCTTACTTTTTAATACATTTTAATTAGGAAAAGTTTAAGAGAGGTCTCTCTCTCTCTCTCTCTTAGATTTTGTAATTATGGAGCTTTAGAATGAAAGGTGACCCACTGTTTTCCCAAGTTATTCCTCAGTATAATACGTTTGAACACAAAATATATAAGGGTCAAACCTTATAATGGTTAAGGGAGGGCCTTTGTAAACCCTTCTTTAAGTCTTTACAATTTTGATAGCACATCATCATCCCCCACCCCACACTATAAATACTAAATACTAAATACCGAATTCGTCAATTTGGATTGGACCCGTCGATTCACCCTGCTCCACCATACATTTTCTTCTTTTCTCTAGCCCACAAAGAGAAGCTTAGTGGGCCATGACCTGGGTTATAATTTCCAAATGAACTGAAGTCATTCAAAAAAGTAGTTAAATTAACTTGCGTTTTTCAGTCAATTTGAGAAAACCTCCAAAGTACTAAGGCCCCGTTTGGTTAGAAGTCTTAACGCAGGATAAGCATCATCAGGATTATTAAGGTGGGTTAAGTGAGCGTTTGTTGCCAATTAGGCATCCGTATAATTAAGCGGGTTTGTTGGGATTAGCCGCTAATCCCCGTATTAATTATCCTAGATATGCTCCATAATCAACGATTGGATTATTACGTTTCTCCCTATCATTCCCCGTTTATTGCTGTTAAATAGACGAAGGGATCAGAAATTTCTTCCATACAAAAATAAAAAGAAGAAACAAACTCATTCCCTGCTTCTCCTCTGCTCAGACGATCGTTCATAAGGTGAGTTCTTCATCTCATTCATCGATTTCTTCTTCTATTGTTTTCTTCCGTATAACTCAAACTTAGGATCTCTCTTTTCTCCTACACCTATTGTGATTTGAATTGCCTTTGGTTGGTTGCAATTAAACTGTGATTTGAATTTCCTTTGGTTGATTGCATACCAATTGTTTGATGAATTGACCATGAGAAGAAGTTAATTGTTAATCTATAATTTTCAATCTTGCTTTCTGTATAACATTACGACAAACACACTGCAACAAGGTTTGCAGGTTAACGAAAATCAGATAGGCGTTCCTCAAGCATCCATTAGAAAAAGAAAAAATATATATGAATAAATAAAGAGAAAGATGAAGACTTCTTCCTCCTGCTTGGGGGTCTTTTATTTACTTGTAGTTTTTCATATGAACTTTAAATATGGAATTTTGTTTGAAAATGTTGGGATATCTGTTGTTTAGATACTTATATTCTTCTTGTAGAATCCTGTTTTTGTTTTAATGGAAGAGTTGAGACCCAGTAATGTGTGAGACTGCTGTTTTTCTGCTCTGGTAGTAGTTTATTGTCCAGTGAATTTGTGTCATCTGCTGATTCGCGTGTTTGCATTTTGTTATTCCAACTTTGTTGAGTTAGTCACGACACAAAGTAATCGAGTCCGTGCCATTGCCTTAGAGTGTCTTTTAATTTTTAATACTGCCTCTTGGGTCCATGCCAATGCCTTGGGGTATTACTACCCTCCGTCCCAAAACAAATGGCCTATTTTGTACTCCCTGTCCCTAAATGTAAAAAAAAATTCAAATTCATTTAGGACGGAGGTATGACAAAAGTATGTCCCTATTATTGACCCATTTTTTTCATCAGCAAGAATATTTATAATTTTTTATTTTTAAAAGCCAACTTTTTAAGAGCGTTCCTTACATGTGATAATTTCATTCATTGTATCTACTGCATAATATTTATAATGTTTTGGAACATGCCAGATTTTTAAAGTGCTTTGTTTTTTTAAAAGGATGTGAATGCCCAGTGCTCTGTTTCTTGATAACTATAGCACTATTAGAAATAATCCTTCATAAAATTTTGACTTCTCCTAAAAGCATTGCTATATAAAAAGAGAGGGCACTGGGTATGACAAGGAAGGGCTGGGTTGATGCAGCTAGAGAAAATGTGTGAAACTACTGTAGGCACCAACATGATTGAAAATTGATATTTGAAGGACAAGGTTTCGTATAGTATTATTGATAAATAGATGAGAAACCAATCATTCCCTGCTTCCTCTGCTCATACGGTCGTTCTAAGGTGAGTTCTTCAACTCATTCGTCGATTTCTTCTTCAATTGTTTTGTTCCGTATAACTAACGCAAACTTAGGACCTCTCTTTTCTCCTACACCTATTGTAATTTTAATTTCCCTTGGTTGTTTGAAATTAAACTTTGATTCGAATTGCCTTTGGTTGATTGCATACAAGTTGTTTGATGAATTGACCATGAGAATAAGTTAAATGCTAATCTATAATTTTCAATCTTGATTATACTGCTGTCCATGTTGGTTTTGGTTTTTGTCTACCTGTCATTTGATTGTTGATAAGCTTCTTGGGCATAGTGCAGTGCCCTTTACTTTTAATTCTAACATGTTACTTATGGATATTCTAAAATATACCATCTTCGTGCGTGTGTGATTCAGTGACTTTTATAACTCAATACGGTGCATTACATGTTCGTACAATTTCGTATACAAATGCTTAAAAAATGATCTGCACGGCCAACTTAAATGCACACTCGCATTAACCCCACTTCTTAGCTATACAGATCACACCTACAGCCCATGAATTGTTTCAAACAAATCCAACCCTCTCTTCCCCAAAGCATTCCTATATAACTTTCTCTCACTCACTTCCATTCCCATACTCACACACACACTCTCTCTCTCTCTCTCTCTCTCTCTCTCTCTCACACACACACACACAAAGCATACATGAAGATCATGAGAGGAAAGTATCTGAAAGCATGGATGAACAAGTGGAGAAGAGGGGTGGAGGTTTGCAATTAAACTTTGATTTGAATTGCCTTTGGTTGATTGCATACAAGTTGTTTGATAAATTGACCATGAGAATAAGTTAAATGCTAATCTATAATTTTCAATCTTGATTATACTGTTGTCCATGTTGGTTTTGGTTTTTTGTCTACCTGTCATTTGATTGTTGATATGCTGCATAATATCAATCTCCTAAGGAAATAATTTGACTTTTCATTTTCTAAAATGTTTAAATCCCGAGGGAAATTGAATTTAGAAAGTAGATAGTAAAGATTTTCAACAAAAAAAATTATTTAGAAGTGTCAGGAGATAAGAACGTGGATTGGTTATATCAGATATTGATCTCAATAATTGGCACGAAAGTGGAGTGACGGGATGTTTTGATTTAGTCAACTTGTTGTCGAAATTTGCTTCTACTGTTATTGAAACTCATGTGTTCTTTTGTATTTATCGAATAGAAGATAAGGGAAAGGAGTATGTCTCTTACGTGAAATCTGGTGGTTTTAGATGGTTTGTGAGATAAACAGGTACACTTTCATTATTGAAACATCATTTATATCTGATCTAGATTCTGAAAGTTACATCTGAACATCACAGATCTTTCATGTTTTGACCCTTGCTATTAAATGCCCAAAGCTCAATCTTTAAGAAAAAATAAGGAAGTTTATAGGCCTAAACACCATGCTCAACTGATTTACATGGTGATCTGTCAGTGTGGTGCTCACAGCCAAGAGTTCATCTAATAAACATTTAGATCAATGTAAACTGCTGGGGAGTGAGAAATTTAGCTTTCTGTCTGGCAAGTTTAACACTAACAAATCGAATATTGATATCTGTTGGTCCCAAAGGTGGCAACAAGGGTGAAAATACAGCTAGAGGGGGGGTGATAGCTGTTACAAATTTTTCGCCCTCTTTAAAAACTAAACCTCTAAGCTTACAAAACATCTTGCAGTGTGTAAGAAACTGCAAGTATAGTTGTAAAATGCACAGCGGAATATATGAGTTATAAAGCGGTTTTGGGAGAGGCGGTTTTGCAAAGCGGTTTGATAGTGCGGTTTACAGAAGGTGCAGTTTGCAAAAAGTGAGGCTTTGACAATGTTAACTCCAAACACTATTTCACAATAATGGATAACTAAATAAAGATCAAACAGAGACAGAGATAAATAATTAGTAAGCACAAGAAATATAAATGCAGAAAATAAGAACACGCTATTTGGAGTGGTTCAATCGATAAACGATCTACGTCCACTACCAAGATGGTTAGTCTTGGATTTCTAAGAGAGATTTTATATTAAGTATTTGAGAGATTACAAAGTACAATAAAATCTTTTCTATGAAGAACAAATCCTAGACTATAACCAGTGTATCTCAAATGTATAATCTATGTGATTAAACAAGTGAGGTGTGTGTGTGAGAACAAGATCAAGGCTTTTTAAATCTGTGAGATGTAGAGCTCAATGATTCTTGAATGTGTTAAGGCTTGATTTCTGGGCTGGGGAATATTTCTTGAAGGTAGAAGATGAAGATTCAAAGGACTAAGAATTTCAAGCGTAGCTTCGCTTCTATGAACACAACACTTCTCAATTTTTCAAGCAATCTTCAAATGATGAAGATTAGGGGTATTTATACCCAAGCATCAAGAAACTAGCCATTGGATACAGCTGTTGTAAGGACAGTACTTGATGCAATCCTATTGGTCCACAACAACCACTTTTGTCCTTTGGTACAGCAGTTGCAGATAAAGCTGATCAGGCTCCAGCTGCAAGCAATGAGGTTAGGACACCTGTCACCTTATCAAGATCCTTGCAGATCTTCTCTGACATTGAATCTCGTGACAAGATATGGTGGTTGACTTTTGATATTGCTGACGTGGATCTCAATGGTAAAAAGTGGTTCACTTCAAGTAGCCAATCATTGGAGCGGTCCTGGTGAGGAGCGGTTTGACAAGTGCGGTTTCACCAGTGTTGAGGATCCTTCAGTGCGGTTTGAGATTTGGAACTGCAATGCGGTTGCATGTGCGGTTCAACAAGGCGGTTTACACACTGGAGTTCAGGAGCGGTTCTTAACCAAGAATTCCACTAGGCGGTTTTGAACTTCTGAACTGCATATCCTTAGATCCAATGAGTCTTGTGCCAGTCTTCAAGCCTAAATTTAACCTATTCTATAGAATGGACTTAGCTAAAAAATTGAAGTCTAAGCTTCATTACATAGGGTCCTAAAGTCCTTAAAATAGATAGGAGGTTATGGTATCAATCAAATCTAATACAAAATAGGAGGGTTAAAACATGCATACCCAACAATCTCCCCCTATTTGATTGATGTCATTACCTACTATAACTAAAGCAAACATTGTACTTGGAAAGAACATGTCCATAAGAATTAACATGGTAAATCATGTCCCAAGTCAATGCACACACTTAGCTTAAGCTATAGATTTCTATACTATCTGAAAGATAAAAACTTACAATATGGAAAGTATAGAAATGCATTCAGTGTACTTAAAAATATGAGTTTAAGTTCAAAGTGCGGTTTAAACTGAATGTTTAACCTTCATTTCAAAACTATGATTTTAAGTTAGAAAATATTTGAATGAGGTTATAAACCATAGGCGGTTTCATTGTTCTACAAACAAGCAGTTTGATATGAACAAAGTTTTGGAACCAATGATGCATTTTTCATTACTACCACTGCGGTTACAATTACAAGGGTAGAAAAGCAAAATGCAAAGGTTGCAAAAACAAAAGGAGGTTGGACAAAAATACAAAGAGTGCGGTCCAACAAAACAAAAAGAGTTCAGCAAAAAGGACAAAGAAATTACAATGAAGAGTGGTCCTAGTGCTGACGCGGTTGGTGCTGATGATGCGGTTGCTGATGATGGCGCGGTTGATCCCGACGCCGGTTTACCTCTTGATTTGGCACTTGCGGTCCTAAAGGTCTGAAGGCTGAGCTTTCACCTCTGATAAGTCTTCTAAGGGCTCTGAAGTCTTCAGCTTTCCTTCCAAGGGTGATCTCAACTGCTCTGAGGGCGGTTAATGATTGAGCAGCAGTTGATCCAACAGCATCAACAGATCTAGTGTTTGCAGCAACACTCTCCTTGATCTCAGTTGAAAATCCTTCAATGCAGGCCTTCAAGGAATTATAGAATGTGAAGATCTCATCCTGAATGGTCACAGTTTGAGTAGATAGAGCATCTCTCAATGGTTCCGCATCAATGTACACATCCAGTTGGACTTCAATTCCTTTAGAGAGTTGTCAAGCTGCTTCGAGGTTGAAGCCTCGCCTCGAGGTTCTCAAATCTGAAGGAGATATCATCATCAAAGTTCTTTACCTGCTCCTTGATACTGTCTCCCACTATGTTGAGGTCAACATTGATTCTTTCTTTGAGGGAGTCCAGTTCAGAAAAGATTTTAAGTTGCAAGTCATCTAGAGTGGTTTGAGAAGGAGCGGCTGAGGTAGAGGCTTGTTGCGGTTGGGTTTCTTGGAGGGATTTCATGAAAGAAATCAAAGCAGAGTTGGTTGAAGAAACAAACTCATCAGATAGCTTGGAGAGCATCTCTTGGAGTTGAGTTTTTGAAACAGCATCTCCCATGGCTTTGAGCACTCCTTTGGCTAAATCTTCTTTAAAAGCTTGAAAGCACTCAGTAGCTGCGGTTTTGACAGCTTTTATGGAAACTCTCTCCCCCTTAAATGCATCAATCAATTGGGCTTTCATGATTGCCAGTTCAGTGGCTTGAGAGTCCTCCTTGGAAAGAAGAGTGCGGTTGGAGGCTTCAAGGGATGAGTTGGAGGCAGCCAGGGCAATGTTGGATTCAGTGAGCTTTAGCATATGCCCTTGGTTTACAACCAACTGTGATTGAATCAGTTGGAGGGTAGAAAGAATTTGAAGGTAGTCAGAAGGGGCGGTTGAAGAAGATGGAATTTGGGTAACTGAAGGAGGCGATTGAGATTGAGTTGTAGGGGCGGTTTGAGGTAAAGGGGATAGGAGGGTTTGGAATATACGGGTGGCTGGGACAGTAAATTGAGAAGCGGTTGATGGAGGAATAGGAAGTGTTTGGGGTAAAGTAGTAGGTGCGGTTGAGATTGGGATGGAAGGAATTGGAGCGGTTGAAATAGGTGTGGTTTGAGGAGGTGGAATGTTAGAAGTAAGGATTCCAGAGGTAACAAGGTTGGAATCAGAAGAAGAACTGGTGTGAGTATCATGAAGGTTGAGAGAAGGAGGACTTTGTTGAATTGGTGATTTTTCAGGGATTAGTGAATTTGGAGGCAGAGGGGAATGGACGCGGTCGGGAGAAGGGGTTGGATCGCGGTTTCGGTTAGAAATGGAGATGGCTGGAGTGTGATGAGAGTAAGGAGGTGATTTGGCGTGGTTTGAGTGAGGAGGGGACTTGGAGCGGTTGGAATTTTGAGGTGAGGGAGTTGGGGTTCTGGATTGGCTAGAGGAGGAATTTGATTTGGTAGAGAAATCTTTGGATGAATCTGTGTTTGAAGGTGAAGTGGAATGAGAAGAAGGTGGTGAAGGAGTAGGTTGTTTGTAAAGGCGGTGCAAAAAGTGTTTTGGGCCTTTAACATGGGTTCTTCTTTTGGCTAACTGCTTGAGCCTAGGTTGCTTCTCCCCCTGAGCGGTTGCAGCTCTTTGTGGTTGGGGAGGAGAAAGCGGTTCAGGAGTTAGAGATTTTGCAGGGGATTGATGATGAGAGTGGATAGGAGATTGAGGTGGGGTTTGGACAAGCAGTTGGGTTTGGGGCAGTTTAGAAGGAGGCGGTTGAGGAATTGGTTCCTTTGTTTTTCCTTTCGCGCCCAAATTCAGCTCTTTTCTTCTTGATTCTCTCAATCTCAGCTTCATAGTAGGCAGATAATTCTTCATCAGTCATCTTGGCCAAATCAGCCTGGGTTTGCTTTGCCCTCTTAGCTTTGGCAATCAAGGGAGGAATAGTGTCATCCTCCTCTTCTTCTCCTTCTTCAATCACTTCATCTAGAAGGGTCATCTTCTCCTTTTCTTTCCTCTCGCTTCTTTTTGACTAGTGGCTCCGCACTCACCGAACCACGCGGCTGGGTAGGCGCGGCCGAGGTCTGGCTTGGGAGCGGCTCCCGCAGGCCCTTCCTCTTCCTCGAGGCCTTCTTCATTGCTTTTCCAAGTGCGGTCAAGCAAGAGTGGAGTCATCTCAACATATAGCTCCTTGTTCCGAGATGTATCAAGATCATACAAAGTTTTGTAATCGTCATTCCCAAAAGAACGTCTGAAGGAATGCATTGCCTTAAGGCCAAAAGATTCTTCAACTCCCCAGAGGATAGATAATTCTGGAGTTGAAATCCTTAAATCCTCTAGATGTTGATAATTGCCAAAAATTGCGGTCAGCATTCTTCCAAAAGGTCTCCACCTTATCTTCTCATTTTTGACCTTCAGCTGATACGCATCTATACCGCCGGCTAGCTCTCTCATCAGATCTTGGGCCAATGGAGCTTCATGCCGTGGTAGATGGCACAAAGAAGATTGCTATTGATGAGAGGTGAAGTTGTTGTGGTTTCCGCCTTCCCACAAACGAACTTCCCAACTAGATAGCACAAGTGGCTCATCACCACCAAAGTCTCTCCTTGCTATCTTCTTGTAGTAGCCAGACAAAGAATCCAAATTTTCCAAAGAAGGGTCGAAAGGTGTAGCATCCCGAATCTCCCGGGAAACTTCAATGGGAGCACCGCATACATGGAAGTCATAGGTGCTCCCGATATCCAAATAGTCAATGGATATGCCGAATCCTTCTACAACTCCCACTAAGCCGGGGATCTTGGTTCCATCGTATAGCTCGCCTCCCCTTCACGGCGGTTTCATAGAACCGGTCAATGAATGAAGTGGATGGTATAGGTTTGCTTTTTGTCAAGAGGGGAAGGATTCCCGAGGCTTGCATCTTCCCCGATCATCTCCCTTCCAAGAGCATCGACCGCAACTCAGTTCATTGATCTCCCAACTCGGTAGGAAATACTTGGTATTCTACAAAGAAAACACACAAGTTAGAACAATTCAGAAAATCACACTTCACAAGCGGTTGGTGCACACATGCGGTCAAGTAATAGTGCGGTTTTGGAAATGATAATTTCCAACCTCAAGGAAACTCGTGAACACAGTAGGAAAACAAATAGGAAAAATACAAAAGCATTTTTACTTAGTACGTGGCATTGTAATCCAAAGTTATCCCACACCGCAAGCGCTTGTTTTGTAGGGGAAGGTTATGGTGTCCAAATTCTATATACTTAGTAAAGCTTAAGTAATTTTCAAGCATGCGGTTTGAAAATGTAAATATGCGGTTTTCAAAGCATGCGGTTGATTTAGAGAGAAAACCAAGCTGTTCATATGATGCGGTTTTGAAACAAGAAATCAAGAACTATAAGTGCGGTTTCAAAACATAGCATGCGGTTCTAAGGATGCGGTTCAAACATGCAAAATAGGCAAAATTTTCAGAAATTTTCTAAGTGTGGAAAAACAAGTTTGAAAATTAGGTCAAACCAAAACATAAGGAAAAATCTCGAAAATGGAGATGAACAATATATGAGTGCATGAAGAACACGAAGAACATCAAGAACAGAGATTTGATGAAAGTTAACCAAAATGATCAAACAACATGTCAAAATGATCACATCGAGCAAGAGATTAACAATATAACAATAAAAATATCTACTTTACTCTTAATCACCTTAAAATGCAAAAATCATAAAGTGGGTTTCGAAACTTAAAGAGTTTAAAAATCAAAATCGGCTCAGATGTGTATTGATCATGAAACAAAGTACATAATCAGAATTAGAAGTATAATCCGAGCATAACCCAACAAATTTCATTCAAAATGATCAAGAAACGAAGCATTAATGGACAAAAATCGATTATGGGTGTTCAAGCTTTCAAGGTCAACAATGGCAGATTAACAAATAAACATGTTATGATTTGCAGAAGATTAAGAAGTTTAGGTCTAAGAAATCATACCATGTCTTCGATGGGTGCCATTGACTTGAAGAACACTTAAAGCTTTATGAAGGTTTTTGAAGGTTAGAGAGAGAAAGCGAGTTGGTAGAAGAAACTGACAAAGGTACGGTGACAGAGATGGCAGCTTGAAAAGTTTAGAAAGAAGAGAATGATTTCTATTTATAGGCACAATTTGAGGGTTAGGCAAATTTGAAGGGACAATTACAAGTTCCCACAGGGTGAATCATTACAAATGTTGCACCCTTTCAGCTTCAACACATCAATTAATGACGGCTGACATGAAGGCCATTAAATGCTAATGTTCCCCAATAAATGCATTCAAAATTTAAAATTTCGTGGGAAAACATTTGCAAATAAACCCTTAAAGAAAAATAAGGACTGAAAAATAAATAAAATAATTTGAACAGTTTTTTTTTTTTTTTAAACAATCATAAGCAAAGATAGAAAATACTCCAAGTTGAAACGCGGTTGAGATCCAAGCAGTTGAGCTGCAGTAAGCGGTTTGAGTGAAGCGGTTGGCTGCAGTGCAGTTGGACATACTTGCGATTTGATGCACGCGGTTCAACAAAGGTGAGGTTTGAATCCTCCATAGGAATTTCAACCTATACTCAACACACAAGTTAGCAAATAAAAAGTATGGAATCATTTAAGTTCAAGCATACCCATTTCTCCCCTGAGAAAAGAAAATCTCTTGGAGTCAAGAGCCTTTGTGAGGATATAAGCAATCTGGTTATCTGTCCCCACGTACTCTAAATGGATATTCCTCTTCTCCACATGGTCTTTGAGGAAATGATACTTGATATCTATGTGCTTGGTCTTGGAATGCATGACAGGGTTGTTGGAGACAGAAATTGTTGAAGTGTTGTCGCACATGATCGGGCAATTTCCTTCTTTAATTCCATAGTCCACCAATTGCTGCTTCATCCAGAGGATTTGACAAAGAACAACTACCAAGAAGAATGTACTCACTCCGTGGTTGACACCGAAACCGATGCTTGCTTCTTGCCGGCCCAAGCAACTAGTCTATTCCCGAGGAAATGACAAGTACCACTAGTGCTTTTCCCCGTCCAATAGTACAAGCCGCATAATCTACATCCGAATAACCTACAAGATCGAAGTTCGAATCTTTGGAATACCAAAGTCCAAGGTTAGTGGTTCCGAGATAAATAGCGGATTATACGCTTGACCGCAATTAGATGTGCTTCTCTAGGATCCGCTTGGTAGCGAGCACATACACGTACACTAAACATGATATCCGGCCTACTAGCGCTAAGTAAAGTAATGAGCCGATCATACCTCGATATAAAGTCCGATCAACTTTCTTACCTTTGAGATCCTTATCTAGCTTATTGCCGGTGGCCATAGGAGTATCATATGCTTTAGCATTTTCTAATCCAAACTTCTTTATCAACTCCTTGGTGTATTTAGCTTGACTGAGGAAAATACCTTCTTCGCATTGCTTGATTTGAAGCCCGAGGAAGAATGTTAATTCTCCCATCATGCTCATCTCAAACTTGCTTTTCATTAGCTTTTCGAAACGCTTACAAAGTAACTCATTAGTAGAACCAAAAATAATATCATCGACATATATTTGAACAAGTAAAGTATGCTCATTATATTTGGCAATAAAAAGAGTTGTATCGATTTTACCACGTTTAAATCCTTTTTCTAGTAAAAATTTAGAAAGAGTCTCATACCATGCCCTTGGAGCTTGCTTAAGTCCATACAAAGCCTTCTGGAGTTTGTAGACATGATTGGGAAATCTGGAGTCTTCAAATCCAGGCGGTTGGGCAACATACACGGTCTCTTGTAGTTCACCGTTGAGGAAAGCACTCTTCACGTCCATTTGATATAACTTGAAACGGTTGAAAGAGGCGTAGGCTAAGAAGATTCTGATAGCTTCCAATCTTGCAACTGAAGCAAAGGTTTCACATAATCGATTCCTTCTTCTTGACTATATCCTTGTACAACCAACCTTGCTTTATTCCTTGTGATGCTTCCATTCTCGTCAATCTTATTCCTAAACACCCACTTAGTTCCTATCACTCCTTGATCCTGAGGTCTAGGCACCAATGTCCAGACCTTACATCTTTCAAACTGGTTGAGTTCTTCTTGCATAGCAACGACCCAACTGGAATCTTGGAGTGCTTCATCAATCTTCTTGGGTTCAACTTGAGATAAAAGAGAAGTATGCTCATCATAATTTGATCTCCTTGTTTGAACACCGGAAAAATGATCACCAATCACATTTGTGAGGGGGTGACCGCCGACTTCACGAACCTCCGGGGGTAAGTCCGGTTGGACCGAGGTTTGTCAAGATCTTCAATTGGAACATCGTTAGATCCTTCAAATAAGTCATGGAATGTAAGTTGACGAAGAGGTTCTATAAGCCGGATAGGGAATTCTCAACTTCTTCTTCCTTGGAGTTGCATCCGGAGTAGGAACTTCGTGTGCGGTTTCAAAGGTGCGGTTTGAGGGAATTTCGGTTGAGGGTGCCGGATTTTGCGATTGAGGTTCAAAGTGCGGTTTGAGATGGTTCACCCGTTTCATTATGCTCAACAAAATCATCAAGCAACATTTGGAGCCAAATGTGGCTCAAGGAGAGAATGCTCATCAAAAGTAACATGGACAGACTCAACTATTTTTAAACTAGTTTTATTGAAAACACGAAAAGCTTTTGAATGTTTAGCATACCCAACAAAAATACCTTCGTCGGCCTTGGCTCCGAATTTACCTCTATTTTCTCTTCCGTTGTAGAGGACAAAACATTTGCACCAAAGATTTTGAAGAATGCAATGTTGGGGGTTCTTCCTCGCCAAAGCTCATAGGGAGTCTTGTTATAGGTTTTGTTGATGAGGGAGCGGTTCGAGTGAAGCATGCGTATTGATTGCTTCGCCCAAAAATACCGAGGTAGCTTCGCTCGCATATCATTGTCTTTCCAAATTTCAATCAACGTCCTATTCTTCCTTTCCACAACCCCATTTTGTTGTGGAACACCAGCTTGAGAAATTGTGATCAATCCTACGGTCATCACAATACCGAGCAACACCGTTGTTCTTGAATTCGTTCCATTATCTCGATCGAACACTAACGATGTCATCTTCTTTTTGAGTTTGGAGCCGTCTAAAGAGTGCGGTGAGAATCTCATAACAATCATCTTTGGAAATCATCATCTCAACCCACGTATATCTTGAATAATCATCCACCACCACTAAGGTATATCTATTTCCTCCAATGTCGGCAAGTGGTTACGGGTCCAAACAAATCTATGTGAAGCAGCTTGTAAGCATCTTGAAGTTGATGGAGCGGTCTTGCCGGTGAAAGACGACGCGGATCGCTTACTGCCGGCATGCACTGCATTTCTCAGGATGGTGGTCAGCCACTTTGGGTAAACCACGAATGAGGTTTTCCCTACCAATCTTTGCAAGATACTTGAAGTTCAAGTGGCTCAACCTCTTGTGCCATAGCCAACTATTTTCGCTCACATTCTTAGCTACAAAACAGTAGATTAGTAATACTACATGCGTAATTTAGATCAATAATGTAAATATTACTCTTACGAATCCCCGTGAGTAGGGTGACACCGGAAATGCTATCTTTGATAAAGCAATTTGATGACGTGAAGTTGCAAAGCATTCCTTTGTCGCAAAATTGAGAAATTGAAAGGAGGTTGTGCTTGAGTCCTTCAACAAGAGAAACCTTCTCAATGGTTAGGTTTCCTCTCCTTATAACACCATATCCAATGGTCTTCCCTTTGTTGTTGTCACCAAAGGTTACACACGGACCACTTGCTTCAATGACATCTTCAAGTAATGATCTATCTCCAAATATATGTCTTGAGCAAACCACCTGTCCAAGATACCATTCATTATCCTTAGAGTGACCACCATGAAGCAGAGGACCCGAAATGTAAACATTAAGAACGAGGTCCCCTTTATTCCTTGGGTCCTGGGTTAGCAACCCTTTACGACCCACACCTCGCTCGACGTAAGGAGGTTTACTCTTCCCGGCATTGGATGTGAACCGCAAAAGGCATTCTGCAGCCTTGTGACCTAAACCATCACACACGTAACATTTATAATAGCTACAAGCTTCATGAGGTTTTACTAACTCCTTACTCTTCTTAGGAGTTGCATGCGGTTTGGGAGGAGCGGTTGTAGCCGGGACAAAAGGAACTCGGCTTTAGTTTGACCACGTATTTTCTAGGAACGCTATTCCCGCTTTTGAAGGCAGGAGGAGCGGCCGAAGAAGAGGCGCGGTCGACTGCGGTTGCCAAGCATCTCTAGTTCCACCAGAGGCGGTTTTAGCAGGATTCGACCAACTCCATAAGCCATTTCTTCGAAGCTACACTCTCGTAATCCTTTCGCTTCATCTCGAGAGTTCTTCCCTTATTGCTTCCCTTTAGGGTAGACATAATTTATTTGTTGTCCTTTACCCTTGCCTTTAGCATGCTTCCCCTTAGGAATTTCTTTAGTTAGTTCCAAAATTTCCTCATCCTTTTCACTCGAGGATGCACACCTCTCCTCTTCCTCAGATCCAAAACCTAGGCCTTCCTTAATTCCAGGAGGAACTTGGGAGTCCATGATTTTATCCTTAGTGGATTGAGACTTGAGCCACGAATCAATAATCTTTGGAGATCGTTGATTTGGGTTACCAAGTCATCATTCCGGAGTTGAAGTGTAGCAACCTTAGTTTCAAGGATGCGGTTCTCGATCGCAAGAGGAGTCATACTTCCGATTTGGTCCTTAAGATTTGAAATTTCGCACCTCATCACGCTTTTCTCCGTCTTGTATAGATTAAGTTCATCATGAGCTAAGCTTAAGGCTTTCTTAAGATTAGAGAATTGATGGATCACCATTTCACCTTCCTTGAACATCTTTTCATGTTCCATGGGAGAAACCTCTTCCACCACCTTTTTCAAAATTTTCTTTGGAATTGCTTTTGAAGGTGGAGCATTTTTAGATGAGAAAATGGGACGTGAATACGAGCAATTTCCTATCTTAACGCTAGGAGTAAGTTTGATATCATCATCCAATTTATAATTTGGAAGTTTTGCAAAACCTCTTTTTCTTCCATATCTTGCAACTCAAATGATTCGTAATCCGATTCATCTAAGCTGCCCGCAACTAAGCGTAGATTAACCTCTTCGGTTTCATCATCACTTCCATCATCGAATTTGTTTCAATCCAAGTTGCTAATTCCTTGGAATTCTCTTCCTCCTCAAAGAACCATTCCCTTGCGACGAGAAAATTTCGCAGAGAGGTTTTCTTTTTCATATATTCATACTTAGGGCCGTGGACACTCGCATGCAAAGTGGCCGTGTTTCCTACAGCTTGTAGGAAACTAGGTCACTCTTTTTCTTTGTATCTGCAACCCTAGAAAATGTTGCAGGAGGTTTGCCTTTTGAAAATGATTTTGTGAAAGGTTTTGACGATTTTCTAAATTTTTGGAATCTTTTCACAAACATGGCAAAATCATCATCATCCATCTCGATGAGTGATGAGGTTGATATGGAAGGATCAGCGGTTTGATTAGATGTAGATGGTTTCTCCTCTTGTTCCACTCCTGACATAGAAAGCGATTTGGTTTTCCCTTCTATCGCTTCAATATGATTTAATTTAAGTTCATAGACTCTAAGATTGGCATACAAGTTACTTAACGACCAAGTACCCAATACTTTGGAGTCTTCTAGAGAGGTAGCCTTATTTACCCATCTAGAACCTAAAGAAGTATAGGAAAGTCATATTGATTTCCTTATCGGTTAAAGTTTTACCAAGAGATCTACAAGCATTAACTACCTCAACATAGCGATCGTAGGTTTGACGCAAGGTTTCGTTGGATTTTCCGTTGAAGTTGTTGTAGGATCTTTCAACAAAGGTATAATTTGTTTTCCTTGCACTCTTCGTCACCTTCGAGGTAGCTCTCTATGGCATCCCACATCTCGCTTTGCGGTTTTGAGGTACATCACTTTCTCGAAGAGTTGAAACGGGAGGGTTCCAGAAATGATGAACCTTGCCTTGCCGGCCCAAGGCAACTAATCTCTTCTCTTCATCCGACCACTCATCTTTTGGCTTTTTGACCTCTCGGAGTTTCAAAGATTGGTGGTTGCATCGTTGTTAGCCTTCATTGGAATTAGAGGGCCATTGATTACGCACTCCACCAAAGATTTCATCTATAGTTTCCAAATGAATAAGCATTCGGCACTTCCAGCATGTCAAAATGGTCTTCGTCCAACATTGGAATGTGTGAATAGTTACCGTAGTCATTGTCTTTGAGGTTGCCATAACGAATCGGCACACAAGATGTTAAGCTTGAAAACAAAGGGTTTTTAAAAGTGTTTGCTCGATACCACTTGTTGGTCCCAAAGGTGGCAACAAGGGTGAAAATACAAATAGAGGGGGGTGAATAGTCGTTACAAATTTTTCGCCCTCTTATAAAAACTAAACCTCTAAGCTTACAAAATCCTCTTGCAGCTGATAATAAGCCGCAAGTGAAGATGTAAAATGCACAAATGGAATAATATGAGTGTAAAGCGGTTTTCAAGAGGCGGTTTTGCAAAGTGCGGTTTTGCTTTGCGCTTTGTAAGAGCAGCTTTACAAACACGTGTATTTTTGACAATGTTAACTCCAAACACTATTTCACAATAATGGATATCTAAATAAAGATCAAACAGAGACAGAGATAAATAATTAGTAAGCACAAGAAATATAAATGCAGAAAGTAAGAACAAGCTATTTGGAGTGGTTCAATCGATAAACGATCTACGTCCACTACCAAGATGGTTAGTCTTGGATTTCTAAGAGAGATTTTATATTTAGTATTTGAGAGATTACAAAGTACAATAAAATCTTTTCTATGAAGAACAAATCCTAGACTATAACCAGTGTATCTCAAATGTATAATCTATGTGATTAAACAAGTTAGGTGTGTGTGTGTGAGAACAAGATCAAGGCTCTTTAAATCTGTGAGATGTAAAGCTCAATGATTCTTGAATGTGTTAAGGCTTGATTTCTGGGCTGGGGAATATTTCTTGAAGGTAGAAGATGAAGATTCAAAGGACTAAGAATTTCTGGGCAGAGCTTCAACTTCTATGAACACAACACTTCTCAATTTTTCAAGCAATCTTCAAATGATGAAGATTAGGGGTATTTATACCCAAGCATCAAGAAACTAGCCGTTTGATACAGCTGTTGTAAGGACAAGATTTCTTGATGCAATCCTATTGGTCCACAAAGAACCACTTTTGTCCTTCGGTACAAAGAAGCTGCGCATAAAGCCGATAATGCTCCAACCGCAAGCAATGAGGTTAGGACACTGGCCACCTTATCAAGATCCTTGCAGATCTTCTCTGACATTGAATCTCATGACAAGATATGGTGGTTGACTTTTGATATTGCTGACGTGGATCTCAACGGTAAAAAGTGGTTCACTTCAAGTAGCCAATCATTGGAGCGGTCCTGGTGAGGAGCGGTTTGACAAGTGCAGTTTCACCAGTGTTGAGGATCATTCAATGCGGTTTGAGATTTGGAACTGCAATGCGGTTGCATATGCGGTTCAACAAGGCAGTTTACACACTGGAGTTCAGGAGCGGTTCTTAACCAAGAATTCCACTAGGCGGTTTTGAACTTCTGAACTGCATATCCTTAGATCCAATGAGTCTTGTGCCAGTCTTCAAGCCTAAATTTAACGTATTCTATAGAATGGACTTAGCTAAAAAATTGAATTCTAAGCTTCATTACATAGGGTCCTAAAGTCCTTAAAATAGACAGGAGGTTATGGTATCAATCAAATCTAATACAAAATAGGAGGGTTAAAACATGCATACCCAACAATATCAATTTAAATGAAATAGAGGGTATGATAAGCTATATTTGCCAAACCTCAGTCATACTTCTTACGTTAATGTTTATCTTAGTGACCAACTTTTGTTCATTACTTTTTATAAAGTAAATCCTTACCCAATTTCACTCTCTACCATGATATTAATTTCTCAACCAAAAGCAGCAATGTATAATCTCGTGTATTTTTTACAATGATATAAACTTATGATTCAGTTCTGTACATTAAAATTGTATAAATAGATTAAACTTTGATTTGAATTGCCTTTGGTTGATTGCATACAAGTTGTTTGATGAATTGACCATGAGAATAAGTTAAATGCTAATCTATAATTTTCAATCTTGATTATACTGTTGTCCATGTTGGTTTTGGTTTTTTGTCTACCTGTCATTTGATTGTTGATATGCTGCATACTATCAATCTCCTAAGGAAATCATTTGACTTTTCATTTTCTAAAATGTTTAAATCCCGAGGGAAATT
>JAFEMH010007533.1:0-86251 GCA_022495995.1 Adenophora triphylla var. japonica | reverse complement strand
AGTCTCAATCATTGGAGCGGTTCTGGAGTAGGCGGTTTGACAGGAGCGGTTGGTAACTCCAGTGAGGTTGCAAAGTGCGGTTGATGATGAGCTGCAAGGTGCGGTTCATCATAGGGCGGTTGCACTGGAGTAGTTCAAGGGTAGTTTCAAACAAAGGATTTCACCAAGCAAATGCTAAGGGCGGTTTTGCTAGGGCGGTTGGAAGAAGCGGTTTGAAACATTGAACTGCAACTCTCAATTCCAATGAGTCTTGTGCCAGTCTTCAAGCCTAAATTTAACCTAATCTATAAAATGGACTTAACTAAAAAATTGAAGTCTAAGCTTCATTACATAGGGTCCTAAAGTCCTTAAAATAGACAGGAGGTTATGGTATCAATCAAATCTAATACAAAATAGGAGGGTTAAAACATGCATACCCAACACCTCGGCTGATTACTGAAGAGGATAACACTTCGCTAACGGCTGTCCCTAATGAGGATGAAGTTCGTCAGGTAATTTTTTCTATGAATGGCCAAAGTGCAGCTGGTCCGGATGGTTTCACGGGTGAATTTTATAAGGGCTGCTGGGATATAATTAAGGCTGATTTGGTGCGTGCTATTGGTGATTTCTTTTCTGGGTTTCAAATGCCAAGAAGCTGGACTAGTACTTTAATTGTCACAATTCCTAAGGTGGATTCTCCCTCTTCTTTCTCGGACCTGAGACCGATTAGCCTATGAAATTTCTGTAATAAGGTGGTTACAAAATTATTAACGTGTCGTCTTGCTCCCATTCTTCCTAGAATTATTTCCCCGGAGCAGAGTGGGTTTGTTCAAGGTAGAGTTATTCATGAGAATGTCTTATTGGCTCAGGAAATTATGCAATCTATAAACAAAAAGGTTCGGGGTTCTAATGTGGCTCTCAAGCTTGATATGGCGAAAGCTTATGATCGGTTATCTTGGTTCGGTCTTATTAAGGTGATGCGGCAATTTGGTTTTAATGAGGTTTGGATTGATCTCATATTCCGGTGTATTTCTAATAGCTGGTTCTCCGTCCTTGTTAATGGTGAAAGTTGTGGTTTTTTTCACTCTACAAGGGGCCTTAGGCAAGGAGACCCCTTATCTCCTTATCTTTTTATTATTGCGGCGGAAATGATGAGTAGGGGTTTAAATCAGCTGCATACTATGTTCCCTCAGTACCGGTACCGTATTCATATCAATTCTCCTTTAATTTCTCACCTTGCCTATGCGGATGATGTGATTATCTTTTGTAATGGATCGAAATCTTCTTTAGAGGCGCATATGAAATACTTGGATTGGTACCAGAATTTTTCGGGCCAGTTAGTGAATACCAACAAGTCCTGCTTCATTACGGGTAAAAATGGTAATAGGGATGAGATTGTGGCAGCCACTACGGGTTTTGTAAAACAAGATCTCCCATTGCTATATTTGGGATGCCCGTTATACACGGGTAAAAAGAAGATCAGCATCTTTACTCCCCTCATAAGAAAAATGGAATCTAGACTTGCTTCTTGGAAGGGTAAATTACTCTCTTTTGGAGCCAAACTCACTCTTATTCAATCTTGCTTATCTGCTATGCCTCTCTATTATTTATCCCTCATTGATCCTCCAAAAGGGGTTTTTCGTGCTTTGGAGAAGATTATTATGAGATTTTTTTGGAGTTCTAATGATGGGGAGAAGAAATGTCATTGGCTTTCTTGGGAAAAAATGAGCTGGCCGATTGAAGAGGGAGGCTTGGGGATTCGAAAATTCGAAGATATGGCTATGGCCTTCTCCATGAAACTTTGGTGGCGTTTGCGTACTTCTAAATCCTTATGGAGTGATCTTATGTTGGCTAAATATTGTTGGGAAATTCACCCTATGGATGCTTGTCTCACATCATACTCTTCTCATATTTGGAAAAGATTAATTGCAGCAAAGCCTTTAGTGGAGGATAGATTAGCTTGGAGGGTTGGGAGAGGAGACATTTCCATTCATGAAAAATGGTTGGAAGGGGATATGGGTCCATTTCCTTTTGCTCACGCTGAAGTCTCTTCTCTTTTCCATAATGGAGCTCTTCATAATGATCACATCCGAAAGTCTTTTGGCCAGCAGCTTGTGTCTCTGATAAATTCTCATGCTCTTTCTCTGTCGGATAAGGAGGACGTCCCTATATGGATGCCTTCTTCTTCTGGTAAGTTCTCTGTTAACTCAGCTTGGAGAGAATGTCGTTCTAGCCGTCCTCACTCTATTATATATTCTTATTGCTGGAGCAAATATATCCCCAAAAAGATTTCGGTGTTTCTTTGGCGTGCTTTGCATAATGGCTTGCCTACGGATGAGAGAATTCGGTCTAAAGGTATCTCCCTTGCTTCTAAATGTAACTGTTGTAATGCAGCAAGTGAAGAATACATGGCGCATACTTTGGTTTATGGGGATATTGCTAAGAAAGTTTGGGATTTCTTTAGTGGCTTGTGTGGCATTCGATGTTTCATGGGTCATTTGAATCAGGTCCTCATTAGTTGGTGGCAAAGTCATTCTAATTCGATTACAATGTCTGCGCATGGCTTTCTCGTCTCCTTCCAGCTCTAATTTTATGGGAGATTTGGTGCGCTAGAAATAAGAGCAGATTTGAAGATGTGCATATGAGTTCCAATGCTATTATTCATAAGGTTCGTACTCAAGTTTCTAATATCGCTCTCTCTTTCTCCCTTTCATTCACGAGAAGTCAAGATAATAAATATTTGATGGATATATTTCATTTGGCCCCTAAACCCTTTTTGATTCCTAAAGTCCGAATGGTTCTATGGGATCCCCTAACGTTTGATTTAGATTAAGCTTAACACGGATGGAGTTTCTAGGGGTAACCCGGGAATTGCTTCTTGGGAGGTGTTTTTAGGAATCACAGCGGGATTTTGTTCTTGGTTTCTCCTATTTTTATGGCCGCCAATCCAATATGATTTAAGTGAGGCCATGGCCGCACCTGGACGGGCTTATTTTAGCACAAGCTCGTGGCTTCCATCGTGGTTTGGTTAGAGGTTGACTCAGTGTTTTGATGCGGATTCTTATCTCGGGAGTACCATATCCCATGGGCCGTTTGGTATGTTATTTCCCATATCCATAGATTATCGGCTCAAACGGAAGTTCGAATTACTCATATTCTTCGCGAAGTGGAATGGTGTAGCGGATATTTTGCTAACATTGCCGCAAAACGAGGTCCAAAATTTCACATTCACTTCTTTTAGTGATATTCCTAGGTACCGCAAAATCGCCGTGTTGTTTCTCGACAAGGCTAGGATCCCACATGCTCGATTTCATTAACTCTACGGCCGTATTTTTATATGCATTGTTTTCTATTTATCAGAGTCACCTCTCCTTATATTGTAGAGGACCATACGATCGTGTGTATGGCCTCCCCCTAGATTTCCTTTTCCCGGTGGCCGAGGTTGTAATGTCCCCCACCACGTTTGTAATTATTTTCTTTATTTAATAAAATCTGTGGAGGTGCCGTCCTCCTTTCGCCAAAAAAAAAAATAGACAGATGGCACTCGCTATAAACAAAAAATAAATGTATAAGTGTATTGTAGCGTCGTGAGAAAAGAATTTTATCTTTTTGTTGAGTCGCCACTCATATATTATTCGATTGGAGAAAATAGGAAAACCATTTTGAAAGAGAGATTTGGGTTCTAGGGCTTGAAGCTATGAAATGGGTAGGTCAAGGAGCATCCATTTCTACCAAATCCGGAGACTCGGTCTTGCTAAAGAAAAGAGAGGTTTTCAAAAGAAGAGAAAATGATTTTTAAATATTACAAATAAAGATCCATTTAACGGGGTTAAACGGAATGTAGGATCGATTCGTTTCGAGACCGTCTTCCACGATTTTGGAGAGGCTATAGGTCGATCCTAGATTCTATGGACTCATACCACTCTAACAATCAATTAGAAAGGGATTTAAGGGTTACCTTGCGTGGAGGTGATTTGGGGCGGAGTTTCGACTCAAGTTTAGAATCGAGTCTCGAATACGGACAGAAGCTTCGCCTCGATCCTTGATTTGGAGCTTGATGTTTGTTTATCAACAAGGCTGACAAACAAATCTATGAGGTGACTTTTTAGGATGATTTTGCAGGATTCTTTCAAGGAAAGAAACCAACAAAATGTGTGTGTTTGTGAAAATTCGGCCGGGCCGAGTCCTGGGGCCTCCCTGCAACCTTGGGAAGTCACCAAGTATTTATAGGTGATGGATAGGGAAGAAGTGGAGAGGTAAAACCCTATCGATGGTTCTCAGACCCCAAATCCTATTGGTTGGCCTATGAGGGATAAAAGTTTTACTCCGAAAAGAGGGTTGGAAATCGACGAGGAAACTCGTCGCTCCCGAGACCTGCAGTAGGGGGATATCTCGCGCGAGACACGCCTATCTCGCGGCGAGATATTGTTCCTCGTGTGGGCAGCGCTTTTTGCCCCCTCCTCGTTATCTCGCGCATGCGCTTAGTCCCAAACTAACGGTGGTTAGTCAAAACTTAACGAAACATGACGAAATGGTGGATTTCTACTTCTTGACTCAAAGCGAGACTTTCTTAGAGATGGTATAAGTATGATCCGATGTGTTCGTAATGGGGTGTCTACATGTATACATTCATAAAGGTTGCCGTTGTTTGTGTATTGATAAATTTATAGCTTACCCCCTTAAGAGTTCTTGAAAAGTGTAGACAGTGCATAGACAGTCAACAACCTCCTTTCTCGCCTTCAACATCGAACAAAAACATCGTGGTTGCGTTAATCATAAATCGAGAATGTAAGATACAACTTTCTCAAGTAAGCAATTTCGCTCCACAATTCATTGAGCACACCTACGTTCAACATCTCGTAACAACTCCTAAAGAAACTCTCATTTAAATTCTTCAAACAAATTTTGAACATCTTTCTCATTTGTTCAGCATCATCTTCTTCTCACCTTCATCTATTCCCCTCGCAAAATCTCATTTAATTCCTCGTTCCTTCAACTGTATCTTCTATTTTTTTTCTCACCCGACACGAGATAGAATGTCAAATGATGGAGTTGAACCTTTTCTTTTTTTTTACCATATCGCTCCTTTGTTTTCTTTCAAAAGGTCTCAAACAATATTTATCAATCTCCGAAAAATCTTTGTCGTTAAAAATATCTTCTCTCTACTTCCTTTACCCCCCGTCGTTGTACTTCTCTCTTTCCCCTTCTCATTTACCGCATTGTTCTCCCCTTTATCCTTCTTGGATAAGTTTTTCACTCTTTCAATATGTGCATAGACAAAGCATTATCAAGGTCCTTCCTAAATATATCCCATGATTCTTTAGCAACCTACATCAATGAAAAAATAGTAAGAATGAGTTCAATTGTGCTGGGCCAGTTGCATGTTTGAATACTCGATTGGTGCTAGTTTTCGCAATAGCTGCAATTGTGCCATATGCAGCACAAATGATTGTGCCGGTTGGTCGGTATTTTTAATGTGCCGGTACATGTGTTATTAATTGTGCCAAAGGTGCAAGTAATCTATAGTGACACAAGATTTACAACGCAATCTCAAAGTACCAATGTAAGAATTTCAAATTAACGGTACTTAGATCGCTTGATTATCGCATTTCTTTCCTTTCAGCCACTTTCAATCATCAATGGAGTAATAACTTCATGAAAATCACAATGGTACTTCATCAACAAAATCGCTCTCTCTAAGGTACTTATAGATTCAGAATCAATCCTCGCCTTAAATTTTTTTGCATTCCAATGCCGAATACAAAGGGCGATAATGTAGATGATTCTTTCAACCCTTGAAATGAAAATCTAAAGGTAAGCAATCACCAAGTCCAGGTCACACAGGTTGACCAGCCGGCAGCTTCTTTGAATTTTTATGAGGTAGCTTAAACCTCGTAACACCCTCACATAATTTATCCAGAACATATCGACAAATCCAATCAAACTTCCTTTATTTGTGAAACGTATTCTACAAGGCTTAACAATGATATGTCAATATGTTTTCGTAACTACCTGAGCAAGAAAAATTCAAACAACAAATAGAACAAACAAGCGTTTAAACTCATCCCCACCTTGATGTAACTTCGGATATGCGTTTCACAAGTTTATAGGCAGGAAGACCATCTTTAGTCATCGCCCCAAATTCTTGAAAATATCGCTTTCTCAATTCCAAATTATCACTGGATGAATCGATTCACCTTTATCATTTGCAACATTCCTCAGGGAGACAAAATATATCAAAAACATTCCGATGATGTAATCACATATTCTTTTGATGAATCAATTTGTTGAATCCTTGTTATTGGTTCAAATCTCTCAACAAGAAAATGAACAAGCCTAAGCGGCTTAATACCTTAACCCCAAGACTCAATAAAGAGCCAAAATCAATAGCCCTAACGTCTCTCTCGCTTCGATCTCGGAGTTAAACAGAGCTCAACAAGTCTTTTAGAGTACAAGAATGCTCAAATCTATCACCCCCGTAGGTTTCTTATTAAAGGTATCAACATCATCATCATCCCCATCCCTTTTACGCTGATGCACCTAAAAATACATAACAAAAACATTACACGTATTTTAAAGTGCCAACAAAAGTATTTTAAGATGCCAAAGCATCATTGTAAAGTGCCACCAACAAGGTGTTACAAAGTGCCAAGATCAATGTTACAAAGTGCCATCAAATGTACACTGGGTACTTCAAATAATGAACACCGACACTTCAAATGAGTACCACCGGTACTTCAAATAATGAACACTAGCACTTCAAATAAGTAACCCCGGCACATATAAAAACAAATACCGGCATTTCAAAAAAGTAAACTGGTACTCCAAAATATTAACACTGGCACTTATTAATATTAACACTCGGTACATAGAATAACAAACACCGGTACATTCAAAATCTAATACCGGCATGTTCAAAAACAAACACTAGGCACATTTTTATAAATCTAACACCGATTTACAAAGTGTCGCTCAGCTGTTTGAAAGTACCAGATCATTGTTTGAAAGTGTCGCGTGTTAGAGTTTTCAAAATGTCGAATTAGTGTTTCAAAAGTGCCAAGCTGTTAGGGTTTCAAAATGTCAAGCATTACGAATATAATGTGCCACTTCATTAATCCATAACAATAGGTGGAATCAAAAGTGACAGGGTTAGGGTTTCAAAGTGTCAAGCATCACGAATATAATGTGCCAACATTAATACATAACAATAGGTGGAAATCGAAGAAAAATACGACTGAAAACATGTCTAAAAAGAAGTAAAATCAAGTATAATACATTTTCAAAAATCATACATTCGTTCCGACGCTTGCTCCTGATTTCTTTGGTTTGGCAACCATAATGCTCTGAGAAGAAGTAAAAATACGACTAAAAACGCTCGGAGAAGATATAAATCAATGGAAATTGATGAAAATCTACGAAAACCGTTCGAAATCCTTGAAGAACAAGTACGAAAAATCAAATTGAATAGCGCAAAATGACGAAAGGAAATTGAACCTGACCGAAAAGCGTGTGTATGAACCGTCCGTTAAATGAACCGCGGTGGAAAACACGTTTTTGTTAGCCTTCGTAAAAACGCGTTTTTTACAAGATTTTTGCGCATTTATTAATTTTATTTCATAGAAAATGACAAAATTGTCCCATAAAAAGTCTCGTATAATGTACATGTTTTCCATTTCATAAAAAAAAAAAAAACAATTTGTTAGTTTTATACATCATTATAAATACTATCAATATCAATTTTTAGATGTTCATTATAATAATTAAATTAACCTTAAATAATTACTCAAACTGTAGCAATAAAAAAATGAGAAAATCATTTTGAGACGGAGAGAGTACATATATATATATTTTTTATTTTTTTTTTGGCAAAAGGAGACGATACTCCCTAGATTTTATTAATAACGAAAAATAAAATTACAAACATGGTGGGGGGCATGACAACCTTAACCACCAGAAAAAACACCTAGGGGGAGTTCTTACACAACCTGTAAGATCCTCAACAATAAAGGGGGGGGGGGTGGGGGAATCTAAAAACAAAAGAAAATACATCAATAAAAGATAAAACCTACCGCCTAATATTAGGATACGAGATCCGATCAAAGTAGAGAAGGCTCGCACCAGCTGGGACAAGACTCCAACGAAGTAAACTGAAAATCCGTTTGCGCAGCAGCCGAGATATTAGCAAGAAAATCTGCCACTTTATTACCTTCCCTGTAGACATGAGTTACCTGAATAGACACTTCCTCCATGAATCTGAAAATGGCTTGAATGAAGGACCAGATCTCCCAAGGAATATTGCATTTGCGAAGTAAGATGAGAGACAAAACTTCGGAGTCCACCTCAAGCCAAAGAGAATCAAACCCCATAAGTCTAGCTTGAGTAATTCCATCAAGAGCAGCCCTAGCTTCAGCAACCATGTTAGAAGCATTACCATAAAAATGAGAAAAAGCAAAAATAAAAGACCCATCATGCTGACGTAAAATACCTCCACCCGAGGCAATGTCCGGGTTTCCACGAGGCGCTCCATCTGTATTAACTTTAACTTGTCCCTCAGAAGAGAGAGTATATATATATATAAATATTCTTTTATATATATATATATATATATATATATATATATATATATATATATATATATATATATATATATATATATATATATATATATATATATATATATATATATATATATATATATATATATATATATATATATATATATATATATATATATATATATATAACATGCAGCATGCTGAAAATTCTATTTGAATAAAGTGAACACTATTTCCGGAAAAAAGTTACACAACATTAAAGCTTCAAAAACGGTATCATCAAATCATCGATCTTTAAAAACCCAAAAGAATAAAAAAAACGTCACAAAAATATATATTTGAATTCGCATTATTAAAAGGTAAGATACATCTATATCTAATCTTCAATGTATACAGCGATCCTTCTATGTTCAACATGTTACAAACTCTGATCACCCACCTGCTATTCTTTCCTTCCCTGCACAAACAAAAGAATAGAGTTAGGCAATCCATGACAATGTAGGTGGAAAAATACATCCAAAAGCACTTTATAAGCACAAAAGCATAAATCCACAAGTATTTAGAAACGCGATTGACTTGTCAACGTTTCAAGTAAGGTGCTTTATTAGTTCTTGCACCAAGTCACTTTCATTATTTGGAAACGCGACATTTATGTTTTTAATTTTTTACAAGTTAAGAGGAAACGCGACATTTAATTTTGTACGAATCAAAGTGGGAGTGTGACTTCTATTCTGCAAAGGAGGGAGTATATTTATATGAACCGGAGGGTTAGACATATTTGTCATGGTTCATGAGTTGGCCTTGAGTAGGTTTTGGTTGACCTAAAACCCCATTCGAGGAGCTAAGTTGATGTTAAATAGAACATCAAACATGAAAATTGTGGTACTAAAAGATTGATCGAAAAGAAAATTTGCAAATGTAAGCAATGAAGGTATTAGATCCCCTATGCTAAGCATTGAAAGAGGAAAACATGGAAAAAACATCAATGTACTGCTGGGCCACAAATAGGTGCTTCCATGTCGTTCAAGCATGAATCAGCTGTATCAGCTAACTGTGGCCCAAAAGCAAAGAACAGTACTTGAAGATCCCATGCACTCTAAAAAGGTTTATACAAATAATACGGAGTACTAAAACAAAAATAGGAAAATGAAAAGATAAGTGTTAGGAAGCATGAATCCATAGTATGAATACAATGTGAATTGGCCTTTTAGAATCTGATTGCAAAAAATGTAACCAAACATAAGAAACAAACGATAAAAAGGACAGATTAAATTTTGAATATATCATGGATCTTAAAAAAGTTAAAGATTCAAACAGTGGATTTCTACGTAAGAGGGTGAGGAGGTGCTTCATGCCATTGATCTGGTGACTAATGCAACTTCAGGTAATACAACAACAACAACAACATCAAAGCCTTAGTCCCAAAATAATTTGGGGTCGGCTAACATGAATCCTCATATGTCATCGTGAAAAAAAGTTGTTGAAAAAAAAATTAAAAAAAAAAAAAAAAAAAAACAAACAAACAAACAAATAAACATACAAATAAATATCAAAAATCAAAATAAATAAAAAATAAATAAATAAAAAATAAAAATATATATATATAATAATAAATTAATTAATTAATTAAAAAAAAAAATCAACCCACCACATGGATTTTTGCCCTCCACTCCGGCCTCTTCAACACCATACTTTCATCCTCCAAGTAAACTCATATCATTTTCAATTACTCTAATCCAAGTTTGTTTGGGTCTTCCCCTATCCCTCGCCATTTTATCATCTCTCCACTGTTCCGGCCTCCTAACCGGTGCATCACTCGGTCTCCTTCTCACATGTCCAAACCACCTTAGACGATTTTCCCTCATTTTATCCTCAATGGGCGCAACTCCTATTTTACCTCCGATCACCTCATTCCCCAATCGATCCTTTCTTGTATGACCGCACATCCACCAAGCATACGCATCTCCGCCACATTCACCTATGCACGTGACACCGCTTTCACGGCCCAACATTCGTGCCGTAAAGCAATGCCGGCCTAATTGCCGTGTGGTAGAATTTTCCCTTTAATCTATCGGGTATGCCGCGATCACATAGAAACCCCGTCGGCACTCTTCCACTTCAACCAACCTCGCTTTAATCCTACGAGCCACATCTCCATCTAATTCTCCATCCTTGATAACGGATCCAAGATAGCGAAAAACTCGAAGCTCGGGATAATATTTCCATCAAATGCGACCGCCCCTACCTCCCTACTTCCAACTCTCGCTAAACTTACACTTCAAATATTCAGCCTTGCTTCGCTTAATCGAAAACCTCGAGATTCCAAAGTGTGTCTCCACAACTCCAATTTACTTTCAACACCCTCTCTTGTCTCATCAATCAAGCACAATATCATCTCGCGAACAACATACACTTTGGTATATCATCTTGACTAACCTCGTCAATTGGCCCATTATCAAAGCAAAAAGAAAGGGGCTAAGTGCGGAACTCGATGCACTCCAATCTTTATAGGAAACTCTTCGCCTTTCCCAACACTAGTCTCGTACACAAGTACTAACTCCATTATACATGTCCTTGATAATATCAATATATTTCTTTGAAACACCCTTCTTTGTAATGCCCACCAAAGTACCTCTCTGCACTTTATCATACGCCTTCTCCAAATCAATGAAAACCATACGCAAATCTTTCTTTTCGATCCCGATATTTCTCCATGGTTTGTCTCATAAGATATATTGCCTCCATAGTCGATCTTCCCGCATAAACCCAAATTGGTTATCCGAAATATCCACAATTTTTCTCACCTTTGTGCAATCACTCTTTCCCAAAGTTTCATAGTATGGCGCATTAGTTCGATCCCCGATAGTTGGCACAATCTTGACATCACCTTTGTTCTTATAAAAAGGGATCAAAGTAGTCTTCCGCCACTCCAATGGCATTGTGTTAACTCTCCATATCTTGTTAAATAGCGTTGTTAACCAATCTATTCCCTCTCCCGAAACATCTCCAAACCTCAATTGGTATACCATTCGGTCCTGCAACTTTCTTCAATCTCATCTTTTCATTGCCATTTCCACTTCACTCTTTTGAATTCTCCGCATAAAATTCTCGATCAACCATACTCGAAGAGATATTTAAATCTCCAATATCTCGCTCTCGACCGCCTATCAACAAGGTATCAAAGTACGAACTCCATCTATCTTTTATCTCTTTATCCCCGACTAGAACTCTTTGGTCTACATCCTTCACACATTTAACCGTCCCAATATCTCGTGTCCTCTTATCCCATCATACGAGCGAGTCCGTAGATGTCCTTTTTCCCTTCTTTTGTATCCAACTTATCATAAAGTTTCGATTCACCTTTGCTTCGTTGCGTCTCTTACCGCTTTCTTAGCATCTCTTCTAGCTTCCTTATACTTCTCATAGTTCTCGTCAGCTCCTATATTTCCCCAATAATTTGTAGCATTCTCGCTTGCCCTTTATTGCTTGTTTTACTTCCTCGTTCCACCATGATGCTGTCCTTACTTGGTGGCCCATTTCCTCTAAATTCTCCAAGGACTTCTTTCGCCACCTCTTTTATGGTATGTACCATCTTAGTCCAAGTCGAATCTATATCCATATCCTCCATATTATCCGACCAAATACCGGTATCGACCATCTTAGCTACAAATTTCGGTTGATTCTCCCTTGAAGTCTCCACCACTTGATTCTGTGGTCTACCTCGTGGTTTTCTCTTCCTCGAAATTCTCTTACTTCAAAATCAAGTACCACCAATCTATGTTGAGTTGTGCTCCTCACCCTAATAACCTTGCAATCGTATAACTCTTTCTACAAGTATTTCTTACTAAGAAAAGTCAATCTAACTCGCATTACCTCCACTTCTATAGACACCAAGTGAGATTCTCTCTTCGAACCAAGTGTTCATTATACTCAAGTCATATGCCAACGCAAAGTCTAGATACTATTTCATGCTTCATTCCTCTCCCCAAAACCAAAACCTCCATGTATGCCTTCCTCAAAGTCATGTCGACTAGACCCCACACGCCCGTTCAGATCACCACCAATCACTAATTTCTCACCACTAGGTACTCGTTGTACTACCTCCTCCAAATCTTCCCAGAACACTTGTTTAATAGATGCATCCAACCCTACTTGTGGTGCATAGGCGGAAATAATAGTAATAATCTCATCACGTATCACCGCTTTAATGCCCATAATTCGATCACTCTTCCCGTACACTTCCACCACATCATTAATATACTCCTTATCAATAACGATACCCACTCCATTTCTACTCCTTATCCTTTCCCGAGTACCAAAGCTTAAAACCCCAAGGCAATATTTCTTTTGCTTTCTCTCCAACCCAGCTTAGTTTCGTAGACACATTATATGAATCTTCCTCCTCCTCATAACTTCCACCACCTCTCGCCGATCTCCCCGTCAAGGATCCAATGTTCCAAGTTCCAAAGCGCATCCCACTACCCTTACACCTACCATGGACTAGCTTCTTTACTCCGCACTCGTCCGCAATGCGGGAACCCTGCATATTCGACATGACATCCCCGGCGAAGAGACGGCGCGTCGCTTCCGGGAGACGACCTAGCAACCTTTGCATACTTATCACTTACACCTGTGTCTTTGAAGTGTAGCGCGTCGCCGCCGAGGAAACGCCCAACGATATTCATATTTAGATTCATGTCATGATAATGTGACAAAATTTTACGTTAGGTCGTCACACGCCTACCGCAACCCTCACCCTTTATCCTAACTTGGAACAGTGCAAGGATAAATCCTTGAGTGGGTTTTGCAACTTCGTGTAATCTAGCTATTATTTCTATTTTTTAAAGCCAAGATTGAGGGACACTGCCATTGAAGCCCTGATAATTTACTACTTCCATCCCAAAATAAATGACCATTTATTTTTCAAATATGCTCTTGATCAAGAGCAAATTTGAAAAAAAAAATGGTCATTCGTTTTGGAATAGAGGGAGTACTAAGAAATGGGAATCGCTCTAAGTCCATATCAGAAAGTAAAGGGGTGGAAAGGGAAAGAAAAGCACAAGCCCACCAAGAGGACAAGTAATGCTTTTAGGCCATAGGCCTACGCTAGCAAATGAATATATTTGTAACATACTTCTAGGCAGTTACAGTAGAAAAGCTATTATCTCAGAAGTTGGTCGCAATGCTCTCGTTTGTAATTGATTTTTTTGTTATCAATAGTTATATAATTTTCTTATTAAAAGTTTTGTTGTTGTATATAATGCTCTTATAAAAGACGAAATCACATCAAAAATAAGAGAAAGAAGTCGTGTCAAGGAACTAGATGTCCACCAAAGTAAATGGCGAAGATAGGAAGAGGAAAAGGAAAGAAAAGAAACAAAGGATCATATAAACAACAACAACACCTTAGTCTTAAAACGATTTGGGTTGGGCAACATAAAACGTTATATGTAATCCACAAAGAGAGGTGAGAAAACAATGAAAAAATTGGAGCGATATTAAAACTTGATAGTTTACAAAAAGTGAAAGCTATGAAAATATTTAAAAGAGGGTTTTCCCTCCACTCCACCCTCTCCAACACTGATAAATTTCTATTTTATAGGCACTTATATGATAAATATGTATTTTATTTAGTTTAGTTTTAATCATTTTAGTTTAATTTAGCACATATTTGTACTTATTTCGCGAATTTTATAATTGGTGGTATATTGTTATGATTTAACAGTAGTTAGTTACATTTTTGAGTAAAAACGACATGCAGTAAAGCTTACGAGAGTAGAAGGATTAAAATTTAAAAAAGAAAATTAAATCGGACCAAACCATCAGTGCTCTGGGCCGAGTACCCCCATAGACTCCTGGCCGAAATCAAAGCCAAATGGACATGTCTTCTATAAAGTTGTGCTCGGCCGAGCAGGTCATATGACTCGGCCGAGCAGCACCTGTTTTTAGCCAAAAGGTGTCTCTTTAAAATGTGGAGGCTTTTGGAGAAATTGGTGCAACTTTTGACCAAAACACCTATAAATAGGACATGTAATCAGTAGTTTAATCATCCGTGACATCGAGAAACTATCAGAAACACTCTAATACAATTAGCAATTCATAAACATCATTATTTCGAGATTTGTAAGATCTATTGAGTGTTCTTGAGCACTATTTCTAGATTGAAGAAATAAAGGTTTTTGTAGGTTTATTTCCAGCCATTATTATTTGAATAAGTATCTCTTTATCTTCCTCATTATTTATGTGTTATTCATCTTTATTTGTCATGATATTAATCATGGTTAGCAAGTACTACCCCAATTTCTCGGGGTTGAAAACTCAACTTTATGTGTTTATCTTATTAATTGTACTTCTCTTCCTCTTCTCATCTCTTAATCAATTTTCTTTATATCATTCTTAAACGCCTACGAATATTAAGACGTCGATATTTGTATAAATCCTATTTAATCAAAAAATGAAATTAGCCGTAAATCTTGATTAACGAAATCATATGAATTAAACTATACACTATTAATCACGATAGTAGATTAATTGCCTATGGATGATCATTTAGTGGAAAATACATGGATTTAATATAAACTTAATGGGATTTGACTAATGTACGGAACCATCGAGAGAAATGCCGTATTAGTTTTAAAATGCATGTGCTATCTTGCTTGATCGTGAGAAGGTAACACAAATAGCGTATCATCCTTGATTTTTTATGAAACCTTTATCCAAAGCATGATTATTTGTTGATCGCATGTTGTTTGAGTCCCAATCCCGGGAGTACCTACATCATTTAGAATTCAATCCAAGTTAGAGTAATATTGCACCTTTTCTAAATAATCATAAACAAAACAAATTCTTATGCCTTCCCCCACCTCTCACCATCTTACCACTTCTCCACTCTTCACGCTTTCTAATCGGTACATCACTTAGTCTCTGTCTCACATGGCCAAACCACATTAGGCAATTTTTGCTTCATCTTATTTTCAATGGAGGCAACTCATACTTTTCCCTAATCAGCTCATACCTCAAAAAATCCTTTCTTGTATTACCACAAATTAATCGTAGCATACGCATCTCTGCCACATTCATCTTATAAACGCGACACTGTTTCATGGCCCAAAACTCGTGCCACATAACATTGCATGCCTAACTATTGTAAGGTTTTGTCTTTAATCCAAAGGGGATCCTATTACAAAAATCATAACCAGAAACAAGGGAAGAAGTATGGAAGAAAATAAAAATCAGAAGCTTTTTCATCTGAATCCTAGTCCTAGTCTCAGCACAAATCTGATCGATTCTCCGAACCTTCGAAGCGGAAGGAAAAATATTCTATCTCGAATTCAAAGCCTTTTCACACATACACATTCGAGGAAAAAGATAGAGAAAAAAGTTATCCAATACAAGTATATTGGATAACTTTTCTTCGTAAGTCTCAAATCTTTTGCTCTCATAAGCATCAAAAAATAACGAACTCTTACCATCCAATAAATCCTAAGAATCTTTGAATTTGTTCTCTCTCAGACACCTCCCAACTCTGACAAGGAGGTCATTCTCCCCGAGTGGGGAAAATCCACGGTTCAATACCAAGCAAGAACAATTGTTCAACATAACCCAGGTTCCAGGGAGCATATAATGAAGGTAGAGATTGCCATTTTGTGCACAAGAAGAAAAGGGACTAAACAAAGTTTGATCAATGAAAGGAAACTTCTACACAATCCAAAAAGAATTATCAAAGGTGAAAGGCAACGATTAAGAGAGCGACAAGAAACAAAAATACGAATGCCAAGATCAAGTGTCTACCCAAGGAAACTCCACACCGACAATCCAATAACGTGCCAACAGGACAGGCACACAAAGGAAATTTAAAAACATCAGCTCTTCATATTTGGTCATTAAGAAGGAAAGGAAAAAAAATCCAAATACTGGGCCTCTTTTTCTCCAACTGAATCAATTATTTATGTGAATATGACAAAGGAAAAGACGCAGAAACATGCCCTCAACCTCATAACCTTCCAAAAATCTAAGACATTGGGATTAACAAGAAATAAAAAGTTAAAAGGATTAGCTCATTAAAGAAACGTTAAACTCGAAGAAAAGACAAGGTTTAGAACGTAAAGTTACCCCGCATTTTATGTGTTATTTACTACTGAACAAGGTCATCAAGAAACAAAATATCCATCTTGCCACTTGTGCAAGACTTAGGACTAAAGAGGATAAAGTTGTTTTCCAGACAGATATTCACACTTGAAGAGGAAATAAGTGCCATAAAGATATATTAACTCAGAATACAAGGGAAGTAATTTCTTTTACCGAAGATGTTAACTAGTCGAGATCTTCTTCTCTAGCCAGACCACGGCCAGGGTTGGAGTCTCCTGAATTATTGTTTCCTGCTCCACTATTGCTTGTTTCGGCAGGTGAGCCAGAACCCCCAAAAGGCCAGGGTATGTTTATTCTAAACCTCCTTTCTATACTCCTAGGGGTCTGCGGATTCTCCTGAGAATTGATACCAGAAGCAGCCTGCGCTGCTGACCCAGAAGTTGCATCAGCAGCAGCTCCACCGCGGGATCTATTCTCATAATCGGGATCATCAGTTGGCAGCTCATACCTACAAACCGGGCAGGAGTTGTGAAGCTCCAACCAAGGGATAATGCAATCATTATGATAAATATGTTTGCAAGGCATCTGCTTAGCCTCCTCGTCAAGTTCGAAGCTATCTCTACAAACAGCACAATCTGAATAATCTGAATCCAACAATTCCTTGGCTATCTTAATGTTGGGAAGGGCTTGAACAGCAGATTTTGAAGCAGGAGGAGTCCCATATCTGTTAGGATCATTCTCAGCAAGATGCTGGATCAGTTGTTCCAATCCAGGGCCCATAAAGTAATCGCCTAGATTAGCAGGAAGCCTGAATCCTCCAGACGGATCATTATCCGTATCGTTCTCAATCACAAGCTGGATATTAGAGCCACCAGCTTGTAGAGTATTGATATAATTCTGAAGAAACGCAAACGGGTTGAACTCACCCGGATTCTGAAACGATCCAGATCGGCTAATCAAGGGACCACCTAACAAAGCAGCGGATAGATCCAAAGGATTCTGCATATCCCCGCCACCCCCAACACCTGTGTTAACACCGCGTGTGGTTGAGAAAACAAGCGGAAATCCGCCGAATCCTTCAGAGAAGGAAGGAAAGCCAGACGGATCATCGGATGAGAATGCGAGAAAAGGATTGGGATGAAGAATTGGGGTAGGGCTAGGGTTAGGGTTTTCATATTCTTCGAGGAAACCACCACCACAATTAGGGCATTGGAGTTCAGAGGAAGAGGAAGGTGAAGGTCTTACAGAGACGGTTCGGTCACATTGGTAGCAGAAGTATAGCTGAGAAGGAGGAGAGGCAGCGGCGCCGCCGTTACCACCGCCACCGACATTTCCGCCGGGGTTAGTATCAGACATGGTGGTTAAAGGATGAACGGATATTCGCTAACGGAAAACGACACCAGAAAAATCTTAACTTATTTAAAAGAATTTGTGATGGAGAAGGATTGTGGGGAGAGAGAGAAAAATTGTTGTGAAGTGGGCGCGCAGACGAATGTAGCGTGTATACACAGATTCGGTGCAATTGCAACTCTATTGCATAGATAGAAAAATTACCAAATCATAACTCACTACTGGGCGTGGTTATTTGTAAGGCACCTTATTTGCAAGGCACGAAAAATAGACAAAATTGTCCCTCCCGTACGCGAACGTTTCGTGTGATTATACACGACGTTGTCAGATATGTTTCGTATAAAAATACACGAAATGTATTGAGTTATTTCGTGTAGATTTACACGAAATATTAACAAATATTTCGTGTAAAATGATACGAAATGGTTCTCAACATTTCGTGTATATTCACACGAAATCCACAGGAGAAATTTTCCTTTAGATTTCGTATGAATATACGCGAAATGTTAAGAAATATTTCGTATGATTTTACACAAAATGTCATTCAACATTTCGTGTATAATCACACGAAATCTAAAGGAGAAATTTTCCTTTAGATTTCGTATGAATATACACGAAATTTACCGATCCTTGAACAAAGATGAGCGTAAGATTGCGCCGAATACCGATTTTGCTCAAATTGATTCCCCAAATTTGTAAATTGTTGAACTCCACTTGGATTAGAGGTAGGGATTATGTTCGCGAGCAAAACCCGAGTGTTTTTATCCGTTGGTTTCGATCATCTCCGCGTGAAATTGACGGCGGCAAAATTATGTTTCGCCATTTGCGTCGAACTCAAATTCTTCTGCGAGTTGATGATTTACGGATTAATGTTTGAATTATTGGTAGGGATTGTGTTTGGGAAGGTTGCTGGATCATTTAAATCCGGTGGCTTGGCCATCGGTGCCGGAAATTGGCCGGAGAAGAGAACACGCACTAAACGCACCTTGAATCGCCAAAATCGCCCGCACAAGACGCTCTGCCCAGACAAGGGTTAGTGTTTATATACAAGGGTATTTTCGTCATTTCCTAGTGCCTTGTATTTTTCATGTCTTGCAAATAAAATTCACCCTCACTACTACAGGACTATCATCATCATCATCAGTGATCCCAATCCAACCTAACCTCAAATAAAATATTAATTTCTCTCACTTTCATATACACACTCCTAACCTTATACTTCCTCCGTCCCACCAAAACTGATACTTATTTCCTTTTTGGTTCGTCCCACCAAAACTGATACTGCCCAAAATAGCAAAGAAATCTTCACTATTTATCCCACTCATTCTCTCTCCTATTTCACTTTTACACTCACAACATTCTCTCTCCTAACTATTCCTCCCACTCAATCTCTCTCCTATTTAATTCTTCATACTCACAACATTTTCTTTCACTTTTTCTCTCACTTACTTTTCCTTAATCCCCGTGCCCAGAAATTTGGTATCAATGTTGGTGGGACGGAGGGAGTATAATTTATACTCCCATCAGTGACCCAACTCAACCCAACCCAACCTTTTAATAAAATATTTATTTTTCTCTATTTCAACTTACCTAAAATACTTATCATTTTATTTTTTAAAATAATGTATTAGTAATAATATTTCTAAAATTATCCGTACAATTATTAAAAATAATTATCCATACAATTATAAAAAAAATATGAATTTTGATATATTTTTTATTTTATATAATAATATAAAATATATTAATTTTAAATATATATTTATATAAATACATGTCACCCAATTATTGGGTGACACGTGTCAAACCAAGCCAAACAACCTGACCCAACTTCAGGTTGGCCAGTTGCCCGGGTTGCCATTTTACCATGACTTTCCATGCTTTTTCTTCTTTTTTTTTTTTGGGTGACTCTCACAAGGAGAGTCACCGATGTGAGTGGTCTAACAAAAATGACAATTCGGGCATTGCTTCGGGTGGTGGTATTTTGCGTAAGCATGATGGGTCTTTTATTTTTGCTTTTTGTCGATTTTATGGTAATGCTACTAACATGGTTGCTGAAGCTAGGGCTGCTCTTGATGGGATTACTCAAGCTAAGTTAATGGGTTATAATTCGCTTTGGCTCGAGGTAGATTTTGAAGTTTTGTCACTTATTTTACTTCGAAAATACAATATTCCTTGGGAGATTTGGTACTTCGTTCAAGCCATTTTCAGATCCATGGAGGAGGAGTCTATAAAGGTAACTCATGTTTACAGGGAAGGTAATAAAGTGGCAGATTTTCTTGCTAATATCTCGGCTTCTGAGCAAGCGAATTTTGAGTTTCGTTCTTTGGAGTCTTGCCCCAAGCCGTGCCAGAGTCTTCTCTACTTTGATCGGATTTCGTACCATAATATTAGGCAGTAGGTTTTTTTAATTTTTTTTGATGTATTTTCTTTTGTTTTTAGATTTCCCCCCCCCCTTTTGTTGAGGATCTTACAGGTTGTGTAAGAACTCCCCCTAGGTTTTTTCTGGTGGTTAAGGTTGTCATGTTCCCCACCATGTTTGTAATTTTATTTTTCGTTATTAATAAAATATAGGGAGTACCGTCTCCTTTTGCCAAAAAAAAAAAAAAACTATAACAAAAACGACAACATAAGGAATTTCGTAATCACCGTTCTCTCATTATAGATGAGTTCTCTCATTATAGATGAAAATGAATGCCCTTTCTAGATTTAGCTAAGTTACACACATGTCACTGTTTAAATGATGTGGACGCATGTGATTCATTCCCCATCCCCTCTATACTTTCTCTATGTTTGTTTCTTTTTTTTCCCTCATAATTTTAAAATGAAATATCTTAAAATCTATTAGTCAAAAAAAAAAAAAAGCTACCATTGATTTCGTATAGTAAATACCAAATTTGAGAAATTCACATTTGTTTCAATTTTACAGTCGTTTTTGATAAGTTCACAATTATTTTCCACAGTTGTACCAAAAACAAATAAAAAAAATTCACAGTTGTTTTAGCTAACTTCAAAACTTTTGAAGTTAATTACCAATTTCTTCACTGACCTATTGAAATTTTTACCTATTCGTCACTAAACTATTTCTTTTTACGCTTTCATCCTTAACCTAAATACTTATTTTACTATGTCGTTCTTCCGTCTCATTTCATTTAAATCGACGTTAAATATGCATATGTGGCATGTTGATGTCATAAAAATGATGAGTTGGCACTAGAATTGATAAAAATTTGCTGATTTGGAAACTAAAATGGGTAAAATTGTACACTATTAAAGTAAATAACCTAAAAATATTTCTCACAATTATAGAGGGGCTTAATAATAAAATTTTTGTTTGCAAATTAACCCTCCCTCTAAGAAAACCTCATTCCTAGTTTCCCTAACCTAAATTAATTTAATAAATTCCTAAAAAAAATCATCACATCTTCTTCTTCTACCTTCTTCTTCATTCATTACTTCTTCATCTCAACCTCGCTCACATGGTCGTCGCTGCCTCTCCCCACACCACCCCTCCCTCTCAGATTACCATTCATAGACCTAACTCCAGTCAAAAAAACTAAAATACTCCCTCCTTTTCTTCACTTTCTTCTCCGCCTCATCCAACCCACCACCGTCTACCATCGTCGTCACACATTACCACATCATCACCTCCTCCCACACTGCTCCACGCACAAGTGATCCCCCTCCCCTCGCCTCACTATTAGTCCCCACCCCCTCATCACTGTTCATCACCCCTATTATGTCTCCATCTCTCCTTTCAAATACGATTTTTGGTAGATAATAGAACCCAAATTTGAGATTTTTAAAGGTATTTTGTTTAAATTTTTAAGCTTGATTATGGATTTCGTCCACCATGGAATCCAGATCTCAGATTTTTGGTGGTGATGGCGTGGTGGATGTGTTTGTTGGACTATGATTGTTCAAGTATCTAATTTTGAATGAAATGTAAGTTTGTTGGTTTTAAGGTTGGTTGTGGGTTTGATTTTGAATTTGAGTGTAGGTTATTTGAAGATGGTGGATGGTGGTGATGGAGCGGTAATGGTGGTGATGGCATGGTGGATGGTGGTGGTGTAGTGGTCAGAGGTTGTATGGCATGGTGAAAAAGATTTAAAAATTAGAAAGAAAAAAAGGATGATTTTTAGAAAATTAATTTATAATTGTTAAAATAAAATAATAAATAAGTTAATGGGTAATTGTCCATTGTTTCATATTTGATTTTTTAAATAATTAATTTGTAATTATTTAAGAAAAAAATTAGGAAGTTTTTGTTTGAAGAATTTTTTTTAGACAAGTTAATTAAAATTTGAAAAAAAAAAGAAAAAATGAAAAATCACACTTTGACCCTTTATTGAATGATTTTTTCACATAAATGGCTTAGTCATCGAATATTAGTGCCACATCATTGATTTATTTAATTTGTTAGCAAATTTTGTGCCAACTCATCATTTTTTGACATCATCATGCCAAATAGACATATTTATCGCCGATTTTAACGGAAATAAGACGAAAGGACGATATGGTAAATTAATTACTTAGGTTAAGGACGAAATCGTAAAGAGAAATATTCAGTGACGAATATGTAAAAGGTCACTAGGTCACTAACGATCTTGGTACTTAACTCAATATTTTTGTATGAAAATGGCTATCATTTGCTTAATTCACTGTTGTTTCAAATTCACATTTGTTTTTTAAAAGTTTACAGTTATTTTTCACAGTTGTTCCAAAAACAACTAACTGAAGTTCACAGTTATTTTAGCTAAATTCAAAATTTTTGCATGAAAATGGCTACCATTTGCTTAATTTATAGTTATTTTTAGTTAAGTTTACAGTTGTTTTTAGTCATTTATGGCCTCTATTATTGCATTAATATGAGATAATTTGACATATTTTTTAAGTTCACAATTGTTTTTAGTTAAGTTCATCGTTGTTTTTAGTTTTTTATGGCCTCTATTTTTAAATTTTATGATATTATTTTACATATTTGTTAAGTTCACAGTTGTTTTTAGTTAAACTCGCAATTGTTTTTAGTCTTTTTGGCCTCTATTTTTGTAATTTTATGAGATTATTTGACATATTTTTTAAGTTCACAGTTGATTTTAGTTAAACTCACAATTGTGTTTTAGTCTTTTATTGCCTCTATTTTTGCAATTTTATGAGATTATTTGACATATTTGTTAAGTTCACAATTGTGTTTAGTTAAACTCACAAGTGTTTTTAGTCTTTTATTGTCGCTATTTTTGTAATTTTATAAAATTATTTTACATATTTGTTAAGTTCACAGTTGTTTTTTGTTATGTTCACATTTGTTTTTATTCTTTTATTTCCTCTATTTTTGCAATCTTACCATTATACAACTAATGTCTGTATAGTAAAGCATTTCTAAAAAATGTTGACAAGTCAACTACAATATTTATTTTGGAACGGAGAAAGTATAATAAGTGAAATGCCTAAAATGAAGTGCATTTTGAAATGGAAAGCAAGGAGTATATCTTCTATTATAGGGCCTATTAATATATTAAGCTCAAGTCTCAACAATAATGGATCAATTGGAGGAAGTTAGATGCAGTTGTACAACCTGTAATGACCCAAACCCCAAATTTGTCTCACTACTCCATAATCACTCACAATAACCTTCCTGTGATTCCTACCAAAACACCAAATCAACGTTGATTTGATTTCCTTGCAAAAACCCTCCCTTGTACTATACATAACGCAACCTCGTTTGATCCTTCAATTATTTTCACATTTTCTCTCTCTAAACCATCTATCAACAAACACACACACACACAAGTAGACTGCACCAACATGGTCAAGAAATGTCATAAGTGTCAGATACACGCTAACCTTCAGCATGCACCGCCTTTCTTACTGTACCCTATGACATCCCCTTGGCCCTTCTCTATATGGGGCATAGAAGTGATTGGAAAGGTCACACCCCGGGAACCAACGGGCACAGTTTCGTTCTAGTAGCCATCGACTATTTCACTAAATGGATCGAGGCCGCCTACTAAAAAGTCATAAATGCCAGAAAGGTAGCAGAGTTTATCAAACGCAACATCATTTGCCGATATGGGGTGCCGCAAGAGATGATATCTGATAATGGTTCCCACTTTGAGAAAGAAACCGACCGTCTCTTAGCAGAATATAAAATCGTAAGGCACAAGTCCTCCCCCTACAGGCCTCAAACAAATGGAGCAGTTGAAGCCGCAAATAAAATGATCGAAACCATCATCAGGAAAATGGCAGCCATTGGAAAGGATTGGCCCGACAAACTACCCTTCGCACTTTGGGGATACAGCACCTCTGTCCGAACAGCCACCGGTGAAACTCCATACGCCCTCGCATATGGAATAGAAGCCGCTACCTATAGAGCTAGAGATACCTTCACTTAGGGTTCTCCTAGAAAATCAAGTAAACGAAGTCGACTGGTTGGAAAACAGATACGAAGAGCTAGCCCTGCTAGACGAAAGGAGACTGAGAACACACTCAAGCCCACCAAAGAAGAATGGAAAGAGCTTTCAATAAAAAGGTCAAAACAAGGAATATAAGAGTAGGCGACCTAGTTCTCCGCGAATATCGCCCTGGACCTTTTAACCCTCTAGGCAAGTGGGGACCAAGATAGATAGGACCCTACATCATAAAGAAGATATTCTCTGGGGGAGCCCTTCAGCTGGTGGACTTAGGACGAAGATCAACTACCAAAGCCGGTCAACATGGACAAACTCAAGAAGTAATTCGCAAATATTGCCCCTTTTCACAAATCCAAGCTTTGACCAAATTGGTAGAGGACGTAGCAGTTATTTAATACTGCTTATTTGTCTTTTTCATTGGAATATAACTTGCATGATATTTTAACTTATTTTCATTTGAAACCTCCTTTCTTAACCGATCACTTTTGTGTGAGTAAACCAGTAATATTTTATCTACTGCGTAACTGGTTACTATCAGTTTAGCTTGTGATAAGTTACTTGGATATTTTATAAAGGTTTTAGAAAAGAAATTTAATCAGGCTATTCACCCCCCCCTTCTAGCCTGTTATCCAACCAATTGGGCCTAACAGATTGATACCTACTCCCTAACCCTTGACACTTAGACTAGACTTATCCCACCTTTGCAAAAATGAGGAGTTAGAAAAAGAAGGAAAGGGTAAGGGGTTACAAAGGGAAATCAGAGGAATGAGTGCGAAAGGTCAAAAATTGGGAATTGGGAATGTATTGTTATAAAGGGGGCAAAAACCAAAAATAGTTCAATTATGTGCAAAAAAAGAAACTTGCTCTCCCATACCAGTGAAGTATGATTGAAAAGTGATCTATAATGAGTGAGGGAATGCCATCAACCCCATATGTATAAGATATGAAAAAGTTCTAGTTTAGGGGTTGACGCATTGGGGGAAACAAGGGTGAGCGGAGAGCTTAATTTCATGGAGGATTAACATGCAATAGAAGACTTTCTAGTTCCATATTCTTGTGTTTGTATGTCCTTTTCTTCATTTGTAACAGTGACCCTGGCCCCACGAATTGTCGTGAACTTAACTTGTAGCCATATTTTCTATTCAATATTGAGTAATCGGGTTGACAAGTGCGTAACCATGCATATGAGTGTCCTGTAATTTGAACTGCTAGTTATCTTTGATGCATTAATGTGATTGTAATTGCATATTCTTATTGGCACATGTTAAGCATACTATGTGAGGATCTGAGTCTTGTTTGGACGACAAACTAGTATATATTGAGAACATACCAAAAATATTTTGCTTTTTGTTTGTTTTTTATTAGTTAGAGTAGTTTTATCTATTGTTTAGTTCTTTTTGTTTAACTCGAGTACGAGCAAAAGGTAAGTTTGGAGGTATTTAATGGATGTGTTTTTACACATCTAAATCAGGTACTTCCGAACTTGTTCTATGCTTAATCCTTGGGTTATTTAGTATTTTGATATGGTTTTCTATTGTTTGTGTAATGCAGGGAAATAAATAGGAAAATATGACTTTGGGCTGATTTGGGAGGAAATAAGGGTCAAAGTGGAGCGAACAGTTAAAGACAAGGAAGAAAAGTAAAAAACATAAGCAAATAGAGGAAGGGAGAAATTGCCTTCATATACGTGCGAACGCGCCCTTTTTACTGAGGTTTGGAGCGACCGCTCCCCCTTGACAGAGCGATCGCGCCCTTTTCACAGTAGCCACCGAGTGATCGCGCCCTTGGAGGGGGTGATCACACCCTAAGCGGTTTCAGCGCGCTCCTCCTCTGGATTGGGCAAGTATTGGAGAGGTTTTAGGATTTGTCTTTCCTTTTAGAGTCCTAGTATATATACAAAACACTTTTATTAGTTTAGGTTATGTATTATTTTCTATTTTCAGTTTTAGAGCAAGGTTTTGAAGGATTCTTTGTTATTCAATCTACAGATTTTCAGGTTTTTATGTTTCTCTATTCAATTTATGTGATGACAAACATGAATATGAGTAGCTAAACTTATTTTTCATGGATTGGATGTAATTAATATCAGATATTTATGCTATTATTGTTCTAATTCTTCCAAACCCTAACTCGTTCTTGTTCATGAGAATTCCTTGAAACTTAATGAATTTCTAGATCATTATATTAACGTCACGGAAAATATAATTGGGAAAGAAGTATTAGGGTTGCAAACCGAACACCAAACGTACCAAACCTTAATCAAGTGAACGAACCATTGAACGAGTTAGAGTGATTCTTTTATACAAAATATATCATAAAGTGATGATATTAATGAAATCTAAATCGTGAATATTCCACTTAATCTGTTTAAATCTCTTAGTTTTAATTGTGCTACTTAATTTTAGTATTAAATCTTGCTCAGTAGTAATTAATAAATAAAAACAAAAACCCCCTTTGGTTACTTTTACACATCATAAATATACTTGTTTGCTAACGAGTCTTTGTGGTTCGACCCTTGCATTTGTACGTTCCTACAACGGTAAGTAGGACACTTGCTAGGATAATTATATTACAAGAGGGGATTTTTATCCATCACCATTCTTATGCTTTATCAGAAGAGCGTCCATATCTTTCTCAAAATGAGAACCATTATCTGAAATGACTTCGAAAGAAACCCCATATCTGCACAGGATGTTGTTCTTCAAAAATTCTGCCACCTTCTTGGAATTGAGTGTTTTGTAAGGTGCAAATTCAATCCATTTCGTGAAGTAATCAATGGCGGCCGAAAAAAAATATTGAATATTGGAACCTATCGGATGGATTTTTACGATGATGTCGACCCGCCATGTAGAAAATGGCCGAGGAGTAGTCATGTTGTATAATTTAAATGGAAGAGCATGTTGAAGATTCGCGTGTACTTGATATTTTATGCACTTTTTGACCTTCTCTATACAGACCCTTTCTAGTGTGGTCTTAAGTAACCAAATCTGATAATTTTGTTGGCTAGCATTGCACCATTCATGTGAGGTCTACATTCCCCCTCGTGTATTTCCACCGTGATCTTTTCTACTTCCTCTTTGTTGGAACATTTGAGATTGATTCCTTCATAGTGCCTTTTCTGGACATGATCCCATACCATTATGTATCGAGATGCCAACTTCTACAGAGCTAACTGCCTTTTCTTGTCGTTGTTAGGCAGATATTTCCCCTCCATCAAGAAGTGTGTACCATGCTTGCTCAGTCTCGGGGTCTAACTATAACCGCACATATGGCTGGAGTAGCTAGCTTTGAAATTTTTAAGGGCCTCATTGTTCTCCCCTTGAAATTTCCATGAATGATGATGCTTTAGGGCTATGATTGCTCAAGAATAAAAAGGCGGCATCATTCACCGTCAAGTAAAGCAATAGAGGTTTGTCTTTGTGCGATGGAACTAGCACATGTGGACATGTCAGGTATTGCTTCACTTTTACAAATGCTCCTTAATACTCTTCTGTCCATTCCATTGAGGCATTCGTATTTAGTAACTTACAGATGGGTTCGCTCATTATTGTCTGTTGATGAATGAATCGAGTGATATACTTCAAATGGCCCATGAACCCTTAATTATTTTCTGAGTCTTTAGCTGAGGCAAGTCAATAATGGCCATAATTTTTTAGGGTTCTACATCGATTCCCCTTTTTGTGACCATATATGATACAGAAGCAAGTATAGAAGCTAATGCAAAGGAGCTAATGTTGAGCTCCAAGAGTGTGGACCAGACTTTAGGGGTCAACTTAAGTCCAATTTTTGTTAACATGATTAGTTGGGTTTAAATAAGTGGGCTGAATGTTTGATCAGCTTCTGGAATAATTTTGTTCGGGTTATATCTACATTTTGATAGCTCATAACGTGTTTATTTTTGTGTAGGGATACAAATAAAGTCATGATCTTTCATATGACTACTTATGGCGTGTATGAGGACAAGTTCTTGAGGAGTTGTGGCTGTTCGAATCTGAGTGTTCAGATTGGACGAATTTACTTTGTTTTCATCACCTAGTTATTATCTTATCTATTAATAATTAATGTTTAGTTTATCCTAACTTGGAAGGATGTTCCAAGATTACTATAAATACCCTACAACATGCATTTGTAAGGCATTGAGTGATTGAATAAAAATTTCCTTTGTGAGTTTGCGAACTTACTCCAATTCTTGCGAGAATTGTTCTTAAGCCTTGCGAGGTTTAAACCCCTTTCTGCCCTTGCGAGGACAGCCCTAGTCTTGCGAGATTAGGATTATCTAGTTTTAGCTCTTATTCCTTGCGAGGCTCTTGAGTTAATCCATATCCATTCTGAAAATACACTAGTTTACGTATCAAATTGGTATCAGAGCCAGGTCATAAACAACCTTCTTAGCGTTGTTTAGTCCGTGGGTGTAGAGGCAGGTAACAACATTTTTCGTGATGATTCAGAAATGTAGAGTCGTTTGGAGGCATTAACTGCATCGGTAGAGAGCATGGATGTAATGATGCGTTAGTTGATTGATCTTAATCTCCGTGAAGCGAGAGGGAGAAGTCGACATGGTTCTAATTCTGATGATTCAAGAAGTCCACCAAGGCGTCGAGCTACATATGATGATGATCGTGGGCTGAAGTTAGATGCTCCAGAATTTCAAGGTGATTTGGATCCCGAGACGTTTCTTGATTGGCTAAGGCAGATTGAGCGTGTTTTTTAGTACAAAGATTTCGATGAACACAAGAAGTTTAAAGTGGCAACCGTTAAGTTGACAAAGCATGCTTCTTTGTGGTACGAGAATTTGAAGAATCAGAGGAGACGTGAGAGTAAAAGCAGAATTCATACTTGGGAGAAGTTGAAGAAACATCTCAAGAAGTAGTTCTTACCAAGGGATTTTGAGCAGGAGCAATACTTAAAACTCACTTCTTTGCAGCAAGTAAACCTTAGTGTGAGTGAGTATGTTCGTGAATTTGAGAAGTTAATGATTGTTTGTGATCTTGAAGAAAGGGAAGAGAAGAAGATAGCAAGGTTTATTAAAGGTTTATCTCCCCAATTACAGCAAAAGGTTGAAGTTCATTCGTATTCAACTTTTGATGACGTTTGCAAGTTGGTTATCAAATTCGAAAGGCAAGAGAAGAACAAGAAGACCACTACAGCACGTGAATACAATAAAGTATATAATAGCCATTTCAAATTTGATGTTGCATCTTCTTCGAAGGAGGTCAAGAAAGAGGAACCAAAGGATAACAGTAAAGCTTTTATGGATCCTAAGTTCAAGAGGTGTTATAAGTGTCAGGGTTATGGTCACATTGCAAATGAGTGCCCTCAAAAGCGCACACTCACTTTGCAAGATCTTGACTTGTTAGAACCCAGTTTTGTGGTTGATGAAGAGAAGGACGAGGTTGCTAATTACGATGTAAGTCCACCAAGCTAGAATGAGATGCTTGTGGTACGAAACCTTTGTTGGATTTTTTGTATTTGTGGTATGAAAGTTCATAGCATATGACCTTGGGGGTCATTTGGCTTGAACTGATATTTGGCAAGGGGAATAACACGTCGGAGCTTCTGCAAGGGAGAGCGGCCGCGCTTAGCTCTGAGGGCGGCCGCGCTTGTCTACTGAACCTCCACCCAAAACGACTGGCCTCTAGCGCGGTCGCGCAAGCCCCTAGGGCGGCCGCGCTGGTGACGGGTCAGTGAAATTCCTGGGCCGAATTGGAGCAGGTTTTTAGGTTTAATTAAGCCTAAAACCTAATTTTTACCACATATATAAATACTCTCTTCCTCACAACCATTTTTGGTACATGAATATTGAAGAGAAACACAATTCTCTTGCTTTAATTCATTGGTTGATTACTCCCGTTCATAGAGATTAGTTCGTGAGATTCAAGGCGACTGAGATAGGACCGCCGGTGATTACCTACACAGTGTCTTTGCTTTGTGGTACGTAATCCGTGATCGTTTTATTCTCGGAGAAATTTGCCTGTACCTGAGTTGCACCAATTGGGGGCAATATTTTCTCTTAGGACAGTCTTCCTAAGGCGACTCGATCAAATCACGATAAGTTTTCTAATCAATTGTTTACTTGTTTCTGTTTTGTTTTCCTGATCCTGTTCCATTGCTTTCGGTTTTGCTATTGGCTTAATTGGTACGTTCTTGACTTGATCAATAAATTCCCTACTGTTGATTAAATTGTTAATTTAATCTGTGGTGCAATAATCTGATTTACAATAGTCTAAGAGAAAATAGTTTTATTTGATCATGTCTGGTGGTTCCTCTAGCTCTCCCTTTAAGTCCCTAGTTGACACCTCCGATCTTAGGAGAAGTTTGGTGGCAAGAACTTCAAGCGTTGGTGCGAACGCATGAAGATCTGGTGTCAATTAAGGGCATGTATGCAGTATCTTGACATCCAAATGTCCCGCTACGAATGGTGATGATCCAGTTAATGTGGCTGTTGTTAAAGCTGTGGAAGGAGCAAGATGATGTTGTTCGAGGATGCATTACGTCGGCTTGTCGAATGCACTCTTTGATGTTTATTGCTCTGCTCCTCTCACTGTTGCGTCATTTGTGGGACTCGCTTTCCAAGAAGTACGGCACCGATGACTCCGGTGTGGAAAAGTACCAAGTGGGAAAGTTCCTGAATTATCACATGAGTGAGGGAAAGTCGGTTACCGATCAAGTGCACGAACTCCAAATCATTTTGCAATCACTCAAGGATGCTGACATGGGACTTCTACGATAAGTTATTTGTCATGGCTATCATTGAGAAGTTTCCTCGATCTTGGGGGAATTCGGTATGACCCTCAAGCATCGTCTTGGAAGCTTGTCACTCAATGAATTGATGAATGCAATTGCGATTCGGGAGGTGCATACGGTAACCAACCTAGCGTACTGTGGAGGCTGCGCTAATATGATAACTGGTAAAAGCAAGTTTACAGAAAAAGGTGTGAAAACTCACTCTAAGGATAAAGAAAACCATGATAAACTTAAAGTTAAGAAAAATAACTTTAGGAAGCCAAGAGCAAAACGAAATGCTTTGGAATTGTGGAGAAGGTGGACACTTTTCTAGGGACTGCCCGTCCAAGAAAGGAAAAGGACCACAAGCCTCTGGCGATGACCATCCTGCTGTCAACATGGTGTTGGGTCCGAAGGATTATGATGATCCCGACTCGATGCACCTGGAGTTGATGATCGACCTGCAATGTTACAAAGTATGTAACTTCTTATCACGAAATCTTTACTTGTCTATGAACCCAACAAGTGGCTAGTTGACACTGGGGCAAATGTGCACGTTTGTCGATAAATTGCTATTTGTGTCTTACCGGCTGAGCATGGTAGATCGGTGACGATGGGGAACTCTAGTGCTGCAAAGGTGCTTGGGACTAGACGCGTGGACATGAGGTTTCCTAATGGGCGCATTCTTACCTTGCATCGAGTGTATCACGTTCACGATATTCATCGCAACATTATTAGTGGTTCTAGTCTAGTTAGGGAAGGATTTGAGATTTCATTTAAATGTAATAAGGTCATAATTTTGGATTACTGGTAGTTTTGTGGGGAAAGGTTATTCCTCGGATGGTTTATTTAAAATTAGAGTTGAAGCGATGTTTGTTCGCACAATAATTTTAGTTCTATTGATTATCCTGTTTCTTATTCCATTGAATCTTCAAATGTTTGGCATGGTCGTTTAGGACATATTAACTATGATTACGTGAAAAGAATGATGAATTTAGATATTATTCCTAAACATGCTATTGATAAGAATTCTAAATGTCATGTATGTGTTGAAGCTAAATCTACAAAAGGTCCGTTTAAGTCGGTTGTGAGAAATTACGAAATTCTAGATTTAGTTCAATACGATATTTGTGAATTTAATGGTGTGTTGACCAAAAACAAAAAGAAATACTTTCTCACCTTTATTGATGATGCTAGTAAATATTGTTATGTCTATTTGCTTAGTTCTAAGGATGAAGCATTAGATAAATTCATTATATTTAAGAACGAAGCAGAAACACAAACCGGCAAGAAACTTAAACGGTTAAGGTCTGATAGAGGAGGTGAATATGAGTCTAACCCCTTCATGTATTATTGCCAAGAAAACGGAATTGTACATGAAGAGACTCCTCCCTACACCCCTCAAACTAATGGTGTTGCGAACGTAAGAATAGAACCCTTGCGATATGATTAACGGTTTACTCATAAGTTACGAGCGCCCAAATATATGTGGGGAGAGGCTTTGAATACGGCTTGCCATATTCTGAATAGAGTCCCTCCTAAACATAGAAAGGAAAGTTCGTTTGAACTTTGGAGAGGTCGACAGGCTAGCTTGAAACACTTAAAAGTGTGGGGGTGCCTTGCAAAGGTACTTGTACCCGCACATAAAGGAAAAATCTTGGACCTAAAACTGTTGATGCTATCTTTATAGGTTATTCTGAAACAAGTTATGCATTGAGATTTCTTATTATAAAATCTGAAATTTCTGGCATAGATGTGAACTCTATAGTTGAGTTACGTGATGCAACATTTTTTGAGGATGTGTTTCCTATGAAGGACGGACTTCCTAAGGAATCTAACCCCACCCCTAATTCTATTCCTGCTCAAGTAGAGGAGCTGACAAATGTGGGGGTTGATTCCAGTGCAACTCATTCTGACGATGAGATTGAACCAAGGAGGAGCAAAAGGGCAAGGACCACCAAGGATTTTGGAAGTGATTTCATCACTTACAATGTCGAGGGTGATCCTCTAACCTTCAAAGCTGCTATGGCTACTTCTGATGCCAAGCAGTGGAAGGATGCTGTTAAGAGTGATGGATTCTATTGTCTCTAATGGGACATGGGAATTGGTCGATCTCCCTTCTGGTTGTAGCATGATAGGATGTAAGTGGGTCTTCAAAAGGAAACTGAAACCGGATGGAACCGTTGACAAGTTTAAGGCTAGGTTAGTGGCTAAGGGATTCAAGCAAATGGAAGGAATAGACTATTTCGATACCTATTCGCCAGTTGCTAGAATGACTACAATCCGAATGCTTATCGCATTGGCCTCTGTATATGATCTTCCTATCCATCAGATGGATGTTAAGACCGCTTTCTTGCATGGCGATCTAGAGGAAGAAATTTATATGGATCAACCTGAAGGTTTTGAGGCCTCTGGCAATGAGAGAAAGGTTTGTAAACTTGTTAAGTCCTTGTATGGACTTAAACAAGCCCCTAAGCAATGGCATGAGAAATTTGATAAAATTGTCTCATCGTTTGGCTTTGTTACTAATGAGTTTGATAAGTGTGTTTATAGCAAGAGTATTGGTGATAGTAGTATTGTCTTATGTCTGTATGTCGATGATATTATGTTGTTTGGAACGGATATGAGGATAATCAATACTACTAAGGAATTCTTGAAAAGTAAGTTTGAGATGAAAGATATGGGAGTAGCTAGTGTGATTCTTGGCCTTAAGTTGACTCGTTCAACTAGTGGCATAACCATATCGCAATCTCATTATACCGAAAGTGTAATTGAGAAATTTGGTTATAAGAATTGCAAAGTAGCTAAGACTCCATATGACCCTTCATCTGCTCTTACTAAGAATGAAAGTGGAGTACCGATGGCTCAGTTGAGATATTCTCAGATTATTGGAAGTTTGATGTATCTTGCCAATTGTACTAGACCGGATATATCCTACTCGGTTACTAGGTTGGCTAGATATACTCAATGTCCAAGCAAAGCACATTGGGAAGCTCTTGATAGAGTTCTCAAGTACTTGAAGGGAACGATTTCCCTTGGGCTGCATTACGGGAGATATCCTTCTGTTCTTGAAGGATATAGTGATGCAAGCTGGATTGCCTATAACTCCGGGAGTTATGGCTGTACGGGGTATGTTTTCACCTTAGGCGGAGCTGCAGTCGCTTGGAGGTCGACCAAACAAACTCTGTTGTCTAGGTCTACATTTGAGGCCGAATTAGTTGCTCTTGACACTACTGGATTGGAAGCTGAATGGCTTCGAGGACTTATGTCTGAGTTGCCCGTAGTCGGTAAGCCCATGCTGTTATCTCTGTACATTGTGACAACACCGCCACAATTGAGAAACCGAAAAGTGTCAAGTACAATTTGTAAAACTAGGAGACATATCCAAATTAGATTAAAATCTATAAGGGATCTTGTGTCTCGGAAGGTGATAGTTGATTATGTTGGTACCAAGGATAACACAGTGATCCTTTAACCAAAGGGCTAGAATTTGCTCTAGTTCAAAAATCTAGGTTGGGGATGGGGCCGAACCCCGTCCGATTCAAACGCGGTGGCAACCCAATCTACTGAGTGGAGATCCCACAAAGGAGATTCAATGTGGTAATAACAAGCCGTAGGGTGAGTCGGAGCACTTAATAATAGATTGACATGTTACATGTCCGAGTCTATCCCCCGAATAGCCTAGAGGTGCTCGTTCTTTGCTAATATAGTAAAAGTTTGGAACTTTGAATGGGATCAAGTCTTTTAGACAAGATGCTAGCAGTACATCTTCTGAGATGCCCAGCTAAGTGAGTGTTGTTGTTGGCCGCAACTAGAGGAATTTGGGTTATTCCTTGAAAGCACTCATCATAGAGGATCAGGACGTATGGCTTATAAGCATCAAGTGTTCGATAGAGGGCCTATCATAGCTTTTGTCGTGTTTGTTACCAGCAAAGGCCTCTACATCCAAAGGCATCAGATTCAAGACACCCGTTCATCTGGTCCTGTGGAGGTTTGCGTTGGATAACATAGGTAGTGGTTCAAGCCGGAAGGTACCATTATTGAAAGCATGGCAATGGACAATCTGTACACATCATATTTCTATGAACTTGTGGGGGATTGTTGGATTTTTTGTATTTGTGGTATGAAAGTTCATAGCATATGACCTTGGGGGTCATTTGGCTTGAACTGATATTTGGCAAGGGGAATAACACGTCGGAGCTTCTGCAAGGGAGAGCGGTCGCGCTTAGCTCTGAGGGCGGCCGCGCTTGTCTACTGAACCTCCACCCAAAACGACTGGCCTCTAGTGCGGTCGCGTAAGCCCCTAAGGCGGCCGTGCTGGTGACGGGTCAGCGAAATTCCTGGGCCGAATTGGAGCAGGTTTTTAGGTTTAATTAAGCCTAAAACCTAATTTTTACCACATATATAAATACTCTCTTCCTCGCAGCCGTTTTTGGTACATGAATATTGAAGAGAAACACAATTCTCTTGCTTTAATTCATTGGTTGATTACTCCCGTTCATAGAGATTAGTTCGTGAGATTCAAGGCGACTGAGATAGGACCGCCGGTGATTACCTACCTGTGTGCTGCTTTGTGGTACGTAATCCGTGATCATTTTATCCTCGGAGAAATTTGCCTGTAACTGAGTTGCACCAATTGGGGACAATATTTTCTCTTAGGACAGTCTTCCTAAGGCGACTCGATCAAATCACGATAAGTTTTCTAATCAATTGTTTACTTGTTTCTGTTTTGTTTTCCTGACCCTGTTCCATTGCTTTCGGTTTTGCTATTGGCTTAATTGGTACGTTCTTGACTTGATCAATAAATTCCCTACTGTTGATTAAATTGTTAATTTAATCTGTGGTGCAATAATCTGATTTCCAACAACCTTCACATCAAATCTGGTCCGGAGGAGTAAAATCAACGCAACCAGATTTTTCACTCTCGATGCAAGGTCAGTGGTAAGACGTGCAATTTTATTATTGATAGTGGTTCATTTACAAATGCTGCATCTAGTGAAATGGTTGAGAAACTTAAGCTTCCTACTACTAATCATCCTGATCCATATATGTTGCATTGGTTGAATGACGATGGTGGTATTAAGATTAAAAAGCAAGCACTCATTTCTTTTGTTGTTGGCCCATATAAAGATGAGGTGTTATGTGATGTGGTTCCCGTGAAAGCTTGTCATTTGTTGCTTGGGAGGCCATGGCAGTTTGACCGTAATGTGTCTCATCAAGGGAAGAGCAATATTTATTCTGTCCTAAAGGGTAAGGAGAAGTACAATCCAAATGTCATTGGGTGAGAAAGGATCTGATGTTCAGGCCGTGTAATGAAGGTGGTTTGGGCCTTCGCCGGTTTGAAGATATTTCTATGGCTTTTGCTATGAAACTTTGGTGGCGTCTTAGAAGTTCCCATTCTCTTTGGTCTGAATTCATGCTTGACAAGTATTGTTTTGGCTCTCATCCCATGGATGCGGGAAAGCCTACTTTCGCTTCTCATATTTGGAGTCGCATGATTCATGCTAAAGAGATCGTTGAAAATCATATTGCTTGGAGGATTGGTAGGGGGGATGTTTCTATTCATGAAAATTGGCTGGAAGGTCCTAGGCTCAATCTTCCTGGAAATCATATTGAAGTTTCTTCCTTGTTTCATGAGGGTCAGCCGAGGTCTAACTATATTTGCGATTCGTTTGGCCCTGATGTTCTTAACTCTATTCATCGTCAGAATATTTCTCTCTACGATACGCCCGATCGTATTTATTGACTCCTCGCAAAAGGTCGCTTTTCTCGTCTTCGGCTTGGCAAGTGTGTCGTATGCCTCATGCCTCGGAATTTGTTTTTGAGTATTGCTTTGGAACAAATATATTCCGTTGAAAGTCTCCATTTTCCTTTGGCGTTTGTTGCATAATGGCCTTCCTACCGATGTGGCCATTCAATCTAGAGGTATATCCCTTTGTGTCTTCTTGTGTTTGTTGTTCGCAAAGGCATTCCTTAGAAGATTCTGTTCATCTTTCGTTCAAAGTCAAGTGGCTTTTGAAACCTGGGATTGGTTTGCTAGGCCGTTTTGGTGTTCACATTTCTTATAACAATGTTAAAACTATCCTAGATACCTGGTGGTTCAACTCGGCCCTTGAAATAATAAAGGGATTCTTTCGCTTTCTCGCATTCTCCCTTGTTTTATTCTTTGGGAGTTGTGGAAGGGTCGAAACAAAGCTAGGCCTGAGGATGTTCATATGTCCTCTTCTATGATCATCCGTGAGGTTTTTGTGCAGATTGGTTCTATCATTAAGGCTTACCTTTTCTTTCCCTTTCCTTCTTCCGACTTAGAAAGTCATATTTTTCATCGCTTCCACCTTCCTAAGGCTATTCCTAAACCTCGGCTTTTAAAGTTTGTTCATTGGAATTCTCCTCGCTCGAATTGCTAAAGCTTAACATGAGATGGTGCTTCTAAAGGGAATCCGGGTATCGCTTCCGGAGGTGGTATTTTCGAAACAAGAATGGTAAGTTGTTATTTGCTTATTCCAAGTTCTACGGTAATAATACTAACATGTAGTTCTTTGAAGCTAAGGCGGTTTTCGATGGCCTCATTTATGCGTCTCATTTTGGTATTTCTTCTTTTTGGCTTGAAATTGATTCTCGAAATTCTTTTAAATGTGCTAATCCGTGACTTTCATATTCCTTGGAGTATTTGGTACGAGGTTCTTCATATAAAAGGCTTATCTCTCATATTGGTGTTAGAGTGACTCATATTCTCATGCGTGAAGGGAATCAAAGGGTTCTTTGATGGTTTGGCTAACGTCGCAGTCTCGAGATCTAATTCAGAATATTATTCTTTTGGTGATCTTCCCCACTGTTGCAAAGGTGCTTATAATTTAGATCGTGCTGCTATCCCTTCTCTTCGCTTTTCGTTTTCCGATGTTTTCTATTGTATTTTTCCCGTTTTCTTTGGGTAGGTAGTTTCCTCCCCTCGTAGAGGACCTTACTGGATTGTGTAAGGACTCCCCCGTTTCTTTTCCAGGAGGTTAAGGTTGTCATGTCCCCCTCCTTGTTTTGTATTTTTCTTTTTAATTAATAAAATCTAGGAGTACCGTCTCCTTTCGCCAAAAAAAAAAAAAAAAAGAAGTACAACTTGAAGCCTTTAACTCCAAGAAAGGACATTCCCAACAAACCAGCCTATCGTTGCAACCTCGAAGAAAGTAAAGAGTTGCAGAAGCAAGTGCAAGAGCTGATTGATCGTGGTTATGTTCGAGAGAAAAGAAGGATGGAACATGGCGCATGTGTGTTGATAGTCGAGTTGTCAACAATATTACTATTAAGTATCGTTTTCCTATGCCAAGGTTGGATGATATGTTAGATGAGTTACATGGAGCTCATGTTTTCTCAAAGATTGATTTGAGATCTGGTTATCACCAAATGAGGATTCGTGATGGGGATGAATGGAAGACAGCATTCAAAACAAAGCAAGGCCTTTACGAATGGCTTGTTATGCCATTTGGGTTGTGTTATGCTCCTAGTTCATTCATGCGACTTATGACTGAGGAGGTTGTGGCGTGGTGTGCTACTCGTCAAAAATCAAAGAGTTTCTTTCATAAAGGACTCTATACACCATTACCTATTTCGGATCAGCCTTGGGATGATGTTAGCATGGATTTCATTGTTGGGTTACCTAGAACTCAAAGGGGAAAGGATGCTATTATGGTGGTGGTTGATTGTTTTTCAAAGATGAGTCATTTTGTTCCATATCATAAGACGGATGATGCGTCCCATGTTGCAGATTTATACTATAAGGAGATTGTTCGTTTGCATAGGATTCCAAAGTCCATTATTTCTGATCGGGACACTAAGTTCCTTAGCTACTTTTGGAAGACTCTATGGCGTTTGGTTGGTACTAAGTTGCTGTTTAGTATGTCCCATCATCCACAGACAGATGGACAAACTGAAGTGACAAATCGGACTCTTGGGAGCTTATTGCGTGGTTTGGTGAGTAGAACTACCAAAGATTGGGATGTTAAGCTTGCTCATGCTGAGTTTGCGTACAATAGAACTCCTTCATCTACTACTGGTCGTTCTCCTATTGAGATAGTGTATGGTGTTAATCCGTATATGCCCATTGACTTGATTCCTATACCGAAGAAGGAAATGGTGAGCTTCGAAGCAAAAGAAAGGCAAGCTGCATTTATGAGGATTTGTGAGCAAGTTAAAGCTCAGATTGAGAAGGCAAATGCTAAGTATAAAGAAAGATCCAACAAAGGGCGTACTCAACATGTCTTTAAGGTGGGTGATCTTGTATGGCTGCATTTTCGCAAGGAAAGATTTCCTTCAAAGAGGAAGAACAAGCTTATGCCTAGAGCTGATGGTCCATTCCGAGTGTTGGAAAAGTATGGTGATAGTGCATATAAACTTGAGCTACCCGATGAGTTTGGTAATGTGAGTGCTACTTTCAATGTTGGTGATCTATCCCTTTACTTGGATGACGAAAATTTGAGGGCAAATTCTTTTAAAGGGGAGGAGAATGATACGAAAGCAAGTATAGAAGCTAATGGAAAGGAGATAATGTTGAGCTCCAAGAGTGTGGACCAGACTTTAGGGGTCAGCTTGAGTCCAAATTTTGTTAACATGATTAGTTGGGTTTAAATAAGAGGGCTGAATGTTTGATCAGCTTCTGGAATAATTTTGTTCAGGTTATATCTACATTTTGACAACCCAGAACGTGTTTATTTTCGCGTAGGGATACAAATAAAGTCATGATCTTTCATATGACTACTTATGGCGTGTATGAGGACAAGTTCTTGAAGAGTTGTGGCTGTTCGAACCTGAGTGTTCAGATTGGACGAATTTGTAAGACATTGAGTGATTGAATAAAAATTTCCTTTGTGAGTTTGCGAACTTACTCCAATTCTTGCGAGAATTGTTCTTAAGCCTTGCGAGGTTTAAACCCCTTTCTACCCTTGCGAGGACAACCCTAGTCTTGCGAGATTAGGATTATCTAGTTTTAGCTCTTGTTCCTTGCGAGGCTCTTGAGCTAATCCATATCCATTCTGAAAATAGACTAGTTTACATATCAATATATCTCATGACCCCCCTGATTAAGCCCAAATGTACATTTAGCTGGGTTTAGTCTCATTTTGTGTTTTCTGAGTATATCAAAGAACTTCCTCAAATCAACCAGGTGTTGGCCATCCGTAGCCTTGGAATGGATGATCATATATTCCATGTACACCTCTATTTCCTTGTGAATCATATCGTGGAAGAGTGTTGTGATAGTCCGTTAGTATGTAGCCCCTACGTGCTTCAACCCAAACGGTATCATGGTGTAACAGGAAGTCCCCCATGGAATAATGAATGCAGGCTTGTGCTGATCTTCCTCGAAATTTAGAATCTAATTATATCTGGAAAACCCATCAATAAAAGAACGAACCTCATAGGCAGTTGTCTACAAGCATATCAATGTTCGGGAGCGGAAAGTCATCCTTTGGTGATGCTTTATCCTGATCCCCGAAATCCACTCAAACCCAGACTTTTCGATTTTGCTTTCCGTACTGTCACTATGTTGGCAAACCATGTCGGATACTCAATTACCTTGATGAATCCTACATACACTAAGCAGCTTCAAAACCTCTTCTTTGACATGTAGCAACCATTGGTCTTGCGGAGGTTCTGCTTGATCGGCTTAGCATTTGGTGTGAGTGGTATTCTGTGCTCTACTACTTTCTGATCTTGCACCGGCATATCAATGCAAACACATCTGTATATTCTTTGAGCAACGCGACCAATGCGGTTTTCTCTTCCCCTTTGAAAAAGCTGCCAATCTTTGTCTCTTTTGGTTCTGACACGATACCCAGATTAAAAGTATGTAACTCTTCATCAGCCCCTGGCCCATTTTCACCATGACTACGAACCTGCTGAGCTAATTCTTTTAATTGTTCATTATTTTCTTGGTTTTTTTCATCATATGATTCATTATTAACCGGTGCATTATCTTCATTATAAGTTAATTCTTCAAATATGATATTTGCAATCTCAGGGTACTAAAAAATATCAAATTTCTCATCAACAAAGAAAGGGAATACACGCTCAGAAATTACCTCAATATCCTCGGGAGTGAGGTCATCGGAGGCAAAACAAGACTCGAAAGTAAATGACAACAATTCGGGTTACTTGGATTGCGGGGTGTGTAGCCCATCTTTTCCGTCATGATTTTCTCTATTGTAATAGGTCCCCCAGTTGAGTACTAGTTCTTGAGTGGTTGTGAGCTTAGCTTGATCTCCTCGAACTCTTCTTCTTCAAAGATCTTTTCTTTCTCGACTTCTATTGCATTAACTGAATAGGATGAATATGGAGTTAAGTTTAAGCCTATAAGTGTCATTTCTGCTACGCCATGTTGAACCTGAAGGGTATGATTGTCAGCTCTTTCATTGCTACCAACTAATTCCACCATGATCGTCACAATTTTACCCTCTTTCATTATCATCACACACTGATGCAAAGTAAAGGCAGCCCCACCAGTACTATACAGCCATGTCTACTAGAGGCATCAATTCGGGATAACGGGACGGGACGAAACTATGATATCCCGCAACTACGCGATACGGGACGGGTCATCTCGAATTCTTCGCGGGCCTAAAATACATCGTCCCGTCCCAAATCTACCTCGGGACGCGGGATAATACGGGACAATGCGGGATAAGAAGACTCTAATATTATAAAACTAAAATCCAACTGAGATGATGTCAAAACATTAAATTGAAAATATAAGATTAATCTTTTACAATCCAACAAGATCAAAACTTCTTAATTTCATAAAACAGCTTAATCAACACAAAAGACAATGTATAGTTGAAAAAAAAAACTAAAGATTAAGTGCTAAAATACCTTTGAGGTTAAAATAAAATAAAATTAATATTAAAATTAAAAAAATGCGAGACGTCCCGTCCCTTCCCATCCCGCTTTGTCCCGCGTCCCAAACGGGATGTCCCAAATAGACCCGCTTTTATACGGGATTAGAATATACTATCCCGTCCCGTCCCATTTATATGATGGGACAGGACGTCCCGACGGGACGATCCCAAATTGACGGCTCTATGGTCTACTCAAAATCATATTAAAAGAAGACGGGACATTAATCACTTGAAATTCTATCGGGATTGTAACATTCCCAAATTCAACATTTACATTGATCATCCCCAAAATTGTGTGGCTTGTGCAGTCATATGCCCTTACGATTTTCCTAGATGGTCTCAAGTCAGATGGACTAAGACCCAAGATTCCCATTATTTTTAGCGGCATTATGTTTATATCAAATCCCCCATTAACTAAGACCCGAGACAATAAAATTCCTTCTACTTTCACTTTAAGATGCAAGGCTTCATTGTGGTGACCACCATAAGGAGGTAAGTCAAGATCTGAAAAAGTGACCACATTCTCAAAGCGGGTTTTCCCGAACGTGGACACCAAGTCTTCAGGACTTGTGTCGGGCGAACTGCAGTGGCAGCCATGTTCTTGACTTACCATCATAAGGAGGTAAGTCAAGATATGTTGGCTTGTGTTTTCTTGATCTACACAAGCAGAGGGTCTTCGGGCTCATTTGCTTGTGGTAAGGCAGTTTGAGGCGAAGTGTTGGTAGGGATGACAGAATGGGTCAACATGTTGACACTTGATTCTTGCCTTTTATTTCTATGTTATAAAACAACCTCCATAACTTCATCATAAGTCACAATGTAGCAAGAATCATTTATTTCATTAAGAACATAAAGTCCCCCATTCACAAGTGGAGTCAATTGGGTGGTACATTCCATTTCATCCCCAAACTCTATCACATTGACATCATTGTTAGGGAGGGGATTGTTGAAAGCATTGGGGATGATGAACTCACGTCTATCCACTAAGTCTTGGATACATCTTTGAGGGTATAACATCTTTTGGTGGTGTGACCACTATGTTGGTGGTAGCCGGGCACCATTAATCATGGGCATGGTTGCCACGAATCTCCCTCACTTTGTATCCTTCTAGCGGCTTGATTTGGCCCTTGGCTACCAGAACTTTAAATGCCTCATCTTGAGTCATCTCTTGGAGTGGAGTGTAAGTTTGCTCATTCATGCGGTTGGTTCGGGGAGGAGGTACACTTGAATAGGCCCCTTTACAGGTCATAATGGCATTAACGAAGGCCTCTTTATTGGTAGTGGAAGTGGCGACTTTATAGCAAAAAGTAGGGGTGCTCTTCTTGATCTCGCGGAGTAAATCATTATCTCGAATACCCCCGTCATACATATGTGCAAAATCTGGATAAACCCCTCCACTAATGTGAGTTCGATAGTTGAGTTTTAGACACTTCAAAAACATTAACTTGATATTTCACCAAAGCCAACAATTTTGTCAAGCTTATCATTCCACCTCCTTGTAAAATCAACAAACGACTCGTTATCCCTTTGAGTCGTGGCTTCTAGCTCCTTCCCCGTAGGATGGTGTGTGGTATTGCCTTGATATTGAGTTTTAAAGGCATCCATGGCAGCGTCCCAGTTGAGGCGGGTCGAAATGGGGAGACCTATATACCAATCCTTTGCGACCCCATCCAAAGTCAACAGGAAACATTGGGTTATAATATGCGGTGACACTTTCTATGGAAACATGGCCCATATGAAAGAGTCCACATGAGCATTAGGGCAAGAATTTCCCTTGAACTTCCCAATGTCAGGCATCTTGAACTTGTCGGGAAGGGCGGCCATATTGTTCATTAAAAAGGTTGACTGATGAAGACCAGAATCATCACCCTTATTCAATTGAAGCCCATTGAAGTGTTGGCCAATGTAACTCATTAAGGTGTTGACCATATCGGTGCTGTCACTTCCTTCGCTCTCCCCATCTTTCTTTTCTCGGGTGCTGACAAAAGGTGAAACAAATAACCATTTCGTCCACTCAGAATTATCCCCCTCGTCACTCTTTTTACCCTTAACGAGCTCTTCAAATTGGGCCTTGAGCTTGTTGGTTTATTCTTCGTGGGCGGCATTTTAACGGTCCAAATGTGCTTGCCACCAATCATCCTTGGTTTGGGCTTCCTTAGTTAGGGACTAGAGTTGTTCTTTCATGGATAGCATCATGCCGAGAAATTCCTCATTCATGGGGTTACCATTACCGCTTATGTTACCAGCCATTGGAGTTAAGGGGATTTCTTCTATATCCTCTTCACGGATCAACCTTCCTGTAGGATATCGGTAACACTGAGCCGTAGCAATTGGACCTAGTTGGAGAAGAGCAGGCCCCATCAGTTTTGAGCAACAAATGGAGCACGAGAGCGGCTTAGCACATAAATTGGGCACACAACTCACCACATAAGGAAATATTCTTTTGCATTGTTCCTTATACATCTTCGGAAGGACAAAGTCCTTTTTAGGTTCCTACTTAGAGCTCTAGAATAGTGGAATATAGACCATATCGCGGTCCCATATACTCTTCGGATTCCACTATTTCATTTCTGAACATAAGTATGTAGGGATTTAATTAAATCAACGTCACTAAGCACACACGTATGAACGAAAATTCGTACATAATAACCATGAGTTTCTTTTAAATGAAACATCATGTGAGTTTGATGACGGTTGCTCAAGGAAAGTCTGATACACTAAACCGATGGAGTCATGGAGTGTATAACCTAGTCTAAGAGTGTGTGGCTTCTACAATAGCTGAAGAGGCTAATAGGCTACATGTTGGTATGGTCTTTAGAGCACGTAGCGGGCTGAGAGTCACCACTTCGCGAGAGACAAAGGTCGTTGGAGCTTTGAATCCCTATAGGTGGGCCTCGAAGGGTTTGGGGTTATACTTGTGCGACACTATAAAAGTTATATAGGAAATGTGCAAGTGTGTAATGGCAAAAGGGATAGATAAACAATTAAGCACATATAAAAGATAAAATAACAACTTTTGAGCCACATGTGTGACCGGTAAATAAATAAATAAAATAAAACTGAACATAAATAAAATATGTACAACCCTTTTTGGGGTTCACATCATGTTTGCCCATGTTCTGGTTCAGCCCCAAATTAGCTCACTGAGAGGTGAAAATCGCCCGACTCTGGCAATGAGGGAGAAATTAGCCTAAGTTGAGCATAAAGCCCCAGATTTGCCTGAATTGGACATTTTTTCATAAATTTCTAAAACAGGGGAATAAACCCCCCATTTCAGACCAATAATTACCCCTGTTGAAAACCCTAAGAAGAACAAGCATGCAAGAACACAGAGGACCTGATTCACACATTTTTCACCTTTGGAGTCAAACTCGTGCGAATTTGGCTGAATAAGCCAAACTCGCCCGAATTTGGCTCCTCTGGGAACAGAATGTGCAGAAAAATAAACACCTAAAGAAGAAATCAAGTTTAACCTTCATAATTAATTCCCTTGCAGAGTCGCCAACGTAGATATCCCGAAAAATGGTGCCATGCTTCATAGGGATGTCTAATTCATTTTATTGCATTTCAGAATTGCCACATATGTTTTAAAGGGAAACATAAGAAACCCAAGTATAATTGATTTTAAACATGCAAAACCAAATATTATAGATGAGGGGTTCGGGGGTTAAGTTACATAACGAGAAGGTATTAGGCACCCGTTCCGCCAAGCCTTAAGGTCGGTTTTGCTACTTTAGGTGGTATATTCTAGTTATTGTCCTCTAAGTTTACTTGTTCTAACAATTATCACCAATTATCACATAAGCGGTATTTTGGGGTAAGTGGGATGTTAGGGAGACAATTATGGTCAATTCAATAGAGTGAAATGACCTTCAAAAAGCCTCCCTTTTGATAGGTATTGCATATATGGGGGAAATCACATAAATGACAAAAGAATAATAAATAAAGGGATGAAATTGATACCTTGTAAAAGTGTGATTTTCGGGAATGCCTTACTTACTTAAGGCTTGTTCTTCCTTTTGAAAACTTGATTGTAAGAGAATAAGGGTGTGTGTATGTGTGTTTATGTTTTAGAGAGAGAAGAAGCTTTGAACTTTTTGGGGTAAGTGGGATGTTAGGAAGGCAATTTATGGTCAATTCAATATAGTGAAATGACCTTCAAAAAGCCTCCCTTTTGATAGGTATTGCATACATGGGGGAAATCACATAAATGGCAAAAGAATCATAAATAAAGGGATGAAATTGATACCTTGTCGGAAGTGTGCTTTCCGGGAATGCCTTACTTAAGGCTTGTTCTTCCTTTTAAAAACTTGATTGTAAGAGAAAAAGGGTGTATGTGTGTTTGTGTTTTAGAGAGAGAAGAAGCTTTGAACTTTTAGAGTTTTAGTCCAATTCTTTAGGGGTGAAGTCGTTATCCATTTCAAGGAGGGTAAGGCCTCCTTTTATAGGCAAAGGGGTAGAAAAAAGAGAGGGAAAACTAAAATAAACTGCGAGCCATAGCTGGAATTAATGGTGAGAAGTTACAAATCACAAAAGGGAGAGATATTTAGAGGAAAATCAGCCGCAGACTGTGAAACTCGCCCGAGTCCAGTAGTAGGGGGGCTCAAATTCGCACGAATTCGAATAGGGTAGCGTGACTTGCCCAAGTTTGATGAGGAGATAGAGGACATAAATGACCCTAAAGGTTAACTCCAATATTCAGTTTAGTCCTAAAACTAACAAAATCATTCAGGAACTTGATGTAATTAGATGGAAGTTAATGAAAATTAATAAAAAAAGGTAAAGGATAGATCAAGGGATTCTGTCCGATATCCACCTCTATCTCTATTTGACTCTTGGCGTCAATCCTTTGATGGTGAAACCCTCAAGTTGACCTGAGTAGGGTGATAACTTGACATCTGTCATACCCATATCTAGGAAAGTTTTGTAATAAAGAATGTATTTGCAGTCCCCTGTGTCGACCAAAAAAAAAATCAAAACAGTAAAATATGTATTAATTTTTTATTTTTTTTTGGGGGGGGGGGTACATAACTATGCATTAATTCACATTGCTAGTTTAACTCTTAAATCCATTCATAATTTTTTTTCCAAAAGGGGACTTTGGTATGCAAGGAACAAAGTAGACTTTATGCAAGTTTTTGTAAAATACTACTGCATCCGCCTAGGATGAGTGTTAAAAAAGAATTCAAAACGCTAAAATTATATACCCTTGAAGCCCAACTACAAATATTACTGGAATTTCAGCAGCAACGCCATCTTTTTGCTTGTACATTAAAATAATAAACTTCATATTTTTTGCCTCTTTTTTCATTTTTTTCTCCTATCGGGTTCATGTGGTACAGAGCAAAACTATTAAATTATATTCAACACAAATAATAAAATATGTTTCTAGCTAGATCAGGGATGAAAAGATCCTCAAATACATATATATAGGATGGGGATACATTCAACGCAAAAAAAAAAAATACGGAGTATATTAAGAGTTGCAGATTCGATCCCGGCGAATCCTTCTCTTTCTTTGTTCCGCAGAGAAAACGATGGCAACATCGTGATTTAGAAGAGGTGGAAGTGGAAATGAATGACTAATTTGGGCCCTCATGCATGGCAGTTATTTGTGAGTGTGGGAAGTGGAAATGAATGACTAATTTGGGCCGTCAGATCAATTTTCTGAAAATTAATCTTGTTCTCTCTTTTTTTCGACGGTTAGCTACAATCCATATTGTAATATTTAATCTTTTATCTAAATTCAATATATAAAGAAATTGAATTGATTCTTGTTAGCTAGTCCACTCCGTCTTTGGTCAAGGAACAAATTATTTTTATAATCAGGTATAAAAATATTTTTTTTGTCACATTTTGAATGGAGTAAGTTATTCTCATATACCTATTTATAAAAGTAATTTTAGTCTTATATCTTTAGATATATGAGCGAATTTTTCTATTTTTTAAGAAAATGTGAAAAATTATGAAAAAAATACTTTTATACACTTAGTTGTGCCAAAAACTTGTAAAAAACGCGTTTTTTTCAATCTTAGAAAAAAACGTGTTTTTAGAAGACGTCGACTCTTCCCCTCGCTTGCGAAATTGTAATCAACGGCACAGCTTTCATACAAATTGAATCACCGAAATTCCGTGTCGGTTTCTACTCCAGACGGCACCCCTCCGCCACCGCCGCCGGGACTACCCAATAAATCCAAAGTACCGTCCATATCAAGAATTTAGATAGAGAAATTGAAAATTGAAGTTGCAAAATTGATGAGAAATTAAAGAAGATAGAAAGGGGAATTGAAGGTAGTGGTGTTCTGGGTCAAATTTTGTTTGACGTTTGTGTCCCTAAGAACGTTGAAGATTGGGATATAAGGTCGTCTTCCTCTCTACAAAGATCACCCTCTTTGTCTGCACGGAGAAATGCACATTTTAATCCGATTAAGTGCATTCGTCGATTTTCGGGAAATTGATGTAGAGAAGCCTAATTTTGTGATTAATTAATCGCATGTTATGTATCATTCTAATTGGGTTGATTTTCAGTTATTTTCAACTGCTTGTTGGGACTGGGTAATTAGATGCCAGTGTATGTGTTGTGAAATGCCAGTGCATGTGTTTTGGAGTGCCAGTTCATGTGTTTATGAGTGCCAGTGCTTGTGTTTTTGAGAGCCAGCAAAAATTATTACCAGTGTTTTTGAGTGCCAGTGTATGTGTTTTTGAGTGCCAGTTCATGTGTTTTTGAATGCCAGTGCATGTGTTTTTGAATGCCAGTGCTTGTGTTTTTGAGAGCCAGCAAAAATGTTAGTGTAACAAAGTGCCAGTGTTAGTGTAACAGAGTGCCAGTGTGAAGAGTGCCAGTTCATGTATATAAAAGTGCCCGTGTAAAAAGCGCCAGTGTCAGTTTAACAAAGTGCCAGTGTTTGTTTACACTGGCACTTTGTTAAAATGGTACTGACACTTTTTTACACTGGCACTTTGTTACACATTCACTGGCACTTTCACACTGGCACTTTGTTAAACAGACACTGGCATAAACAGGAAAACACAAAACACGTTTTTTCTAAGTGCCAGAAAAAACGCGTTTTTCATAAGACCAACTCTTTAGTTATAAGTATAATTTTAGTTGTATAACTTTAAGTATATGAGCAAAATATATAATAAAATATGAGTCTTTTTGTTATTTTAAAGGAAAAAAAAAACTTTTATACCTAAATATAACAGTACGGTCAAGAATGCATTTTTTTTCCATTACCCAGCAGAGGGACAAAATGGTAATAAATATTTGGGGAGCAAAATATATACTCCCTCCGTCCCAGACCAAGGGTTCATCTTTCCCTTTTGGGACGTCCCAGACCAAGAGTTCATTTCCAAAAAAGGCAAGTTTTTGAATATATTAATACCCTTATCATCTTCATATATTTACAAAAAAAACCATTCATTATATCCTTATACATTCTCTCTCATATTTCCTACCACACATTTAACTACTATTCCTCCCACTCATTCTCTCTCCTATTAAATATTTTTAACTTTTACATTCTCTCTCCTATTCCCTATCACACATTTAACTTTTACATTATCTCTCATATTTCCTACCACACATTTAATTATTATTTCCTATTTCACATTTAACTTTTATTCATTTTTTAAAAAATTTCTTAAGAAGCGTGAAATCCCCCCCATATACCCTTGGTCTGGGACGGAGGGAGTAATAAAATATGAGTCTTTTTGTTATTTTAAAGAAAAAAAAAATTAAAAAAAAAATACTTTTATAGCTAAATATAACAGTACGGTCAAGAATGCATTTTTTTTTGAGAATTGTTATTCGCCCCTGCATTATTACTCAATACCCCCGCAATAATATTATAACAAAAATGCCATTAAAGGAAATGGCAATATTAACCTTTTCACATCCCACCACCCATCAGTCAGCCCCACCACCATGCCTCCTACTCCGGTCATCGTCACCATTTTCAGATTCCGACAACTTTGAACTCCGGGAAATCAATGCGGGAAGAGAGAGATAGTGAAGGTAGAAGGAAAGGGGTAACCCAACCGTTTTTTATTCCTCCCTCCCTCTCGCTCTCTCTCTCTCTCTCTCTCTCTCAAAAGACATCTGAGATTCCAGTTTTTGAAATCGTATTACTCAATCCATTTCCAATTCATAATTATTCTCCAAATCCGATACCCGTACTCCCATTAATCTTGTTTATTAACCCTACATTTTCCGAATTAAGTGCTTTTGTAACTAATAAAGATCAGATCAGATCTCTAATCTAATCCCATGCAATCCAAATTTCAACAATGGCGACAATGGAAAGCTTGATTGGGCTTGTTAACAGAATCCAAAGAGTTTGTACTGCATTAGGCGATTTTGGTGGCGAAGGTTCCCCTTGGGAAGCTCTTCCTTCCGTTGCCGTCGTTGGTGGCCAGGTCTCAAGAACCCTAATTTTGTGTGTGGGAAGAGAGAGATAGTGAAGGTAGAAGGAAAGGGGTAAAATGGGAATAATGGTGATATATATAATGTTGAATGTCTATTTTTTTTTGGTATACTTAGCAATGCGAGGGTATTGAGTAATGATGCGGGGACGAATAACAATTTTTTTTTATTTTTTCCATTACCCAGCAGAGGGACAAAAAATGGTAATAAATATTTGGGGAAATGCTATTGAAAGGGTTCAACGGAACAGGAAGAAAATCTTATTCTAATTTGTCAGCTCTGTATCTCCGTCGATTCACAAGGGAGAGAGGCACCGAGAGAGAGAGAGAGAAGTCTAATCTCTACTACCTAACTCTTGATTGTCGTCGGACGTATATATAGAAATATAGATACAGATATATACATACATCGGGAGGAGGCAAATGGATTTGGATCTGTGGATTTCAAAGGTCAAGGAGGGCCAGCACTTGTCCGAAGACGAGCTTCAGCTATTGTGCGAATATGTATGTATTTCTTGCTCATAAATTGTATCGAGTGATTGTGTTTATTGCATTTATGTATGGGTTTTAATCGATCTTTCTCTAGCTTGGGTAATTTGTTCTAACTAGTTTTTTTTTTTTTTCCTTACGCATTTGCTGAGCAGAATATTGAAAAACCTTGGTTTATTAGCGTTCCCTTATGTTGCCCATAAATAAGGTGGAATTTGTCTTCCTTGTGAGATTTACTGATTGTAATTTTTATTTTTGGGCTTGTGAATTTCCTTATTTGTGTTGTTATGGCCCCTTTGGTTAGTTAGTTCTTTCGTGCTATGGTTCTGAATTCTATTTCTCGTCTGAAGTGAAATCATGAATTAGATTGGAGAGTAATTTAAATCAAAAGCCGAGAAGTGAATGAACATTATTTAGTTGCTTAGAGTATACTTGGACTGTCATTATAATTTTTTGTACACGCCACTGAAGTAAAGGACCCGCAGCGTTGTTACAATCATGAACGATGGAGGACAAGGTCGAAGTTCTATCCTTCGAGTTTCCAAAGGAGAAATGCATGCCTGTTCTCACATGGAGGCAACCCAATCATTGCATGAAAATGTAAAAAGGCTATACAATATCATTGCATGAAAATGTAAAAAGGTTATGTAAAATGAGGCTTGGTAATGAAGTGTGTGACCTGGAATAAAAATACACTGGGTAGGTAGTATTTTTCCCATTCAGTATGCCATTTCTAGTATTTCCACCTCACGATATTTTTTGTATAGGATTCTAAGATATTTCTTGTAATTTGAGATAAACATTACGACATGGATGCATGGAAGACCATAATTATCATATACACGAGGGGTATGCATGCCTAAATTGTAAACACGTCCATGATCAGACCTTGGGGCAAGATAGAGAATGAAAACAAAAATACATACAAGGGAAAAACAGTAATAGTAAATGAAACCATTCAATATACTCCATATAGATTCACACGCACAAACATAGGATGGGTGAGGACCTAGATGCTTGCCATTGTAGGGTATCAGTAGGGTTGTAGCAATGGTGGAGGTCAGACGCTGCTGGAAATTTTCATTTCTTATGCCGCAGTGTTGAATTGTGAAACTAAAGAGATGGATGTTGAAGCTTCACATTGATGGCCCAATAAGAGGGGATTCTTATATTTTTTTTAATTTTGATAATTTAGGTTTTCATTTAGAACTATAGCCCTTAAAATTTTTTATTTCAATTATATTATTTTTGTACGCTAATATAACAACAAAAAAGTCTTAGTCCCAAAATTATTTAGGATCACCAAATATGAATCACCGTTGGGCTCTTCAACGAGATGTGAAAAACAATAAAAGTGTGGAGAGATAGTAAAATACGATATAATATCAACAACGTTTGGTATGGTTATTATAAACCTTCGCTAGTTATTTAGATTTGATTGGTGGTACCATCACCTATTTCATCTTATATAGACTTCAGGATATTATGTATCAAGTTTTATACTTCAATTCTTTAGCTAAGTCCATAGTATATTATATTTTATTATATATTAAATATATTCTTTATCGTTATTAATTTTTCTTCTTTTCATTTTGCAAATTTTATCCCCACCATTTTCTTTTTTTAACTTTTTTTTTCACATCTTTTCTTTCACAATGATATATGAGTATTCATGTTAGCCCGATCACAAATTATTTTGGGACTAATGCTTTGTTGTTGTTGTTGTGAATGAAAGTATAATGTAGAAGAAAGGTAAGAACATTATAGAAATCACTCCTTGATTCTCCTGGAAGTACATTGGGGGTCAGTTTTCGCTATGCAGATTAGAAAGGTCTTCTTGAATGTTTGTATCATTATTTTCTGGCCTATCGAAAATTTGAACCTCTATACTTTTCTTTAACTCCGATTTTAGCCATCCATGTTTAGTTTTAGCAGTTTTAATCACCATACTCTAAATACGCTTTTATTAAACCCAAACCCACTAATGACATCCAAAATTGTTGAGAAAACCTAACGAAACGTAACGAGAGTTCTTTAACACCCAAATAGCGAACAATTCTAAATTGAGGAGAATAGAGGCTCAAATTTTGGGGGAGTCGAAGCTAATTGAGCGTAAATATTCAATTGTTGATGGCATCTAAGATCTCACAAGACAACGACATGGGTATGCAATTCGTACCTGACACCCGTTACATGGACACTTTTTTTAAATTTACTTTTTCTATAACAACAATATAAATCCCTTATTTTCAAAAAGGGCGAATTGCAATTTGGTCACATGTGTTTTACAACCTTTTGTGATGTCCAAAATTTTTGAAAAAATTGTATCCGACACTCGGATTCGTATCCGTATTGGATACAAGTACCCATGTCCAGGTAACATAGGTTAGCCCTTTACAAAAAGCTTGAACCAGAGCTCAATTCGGGATCTATATCTTGTGAAATGTTGAATGCCATCATTATTTGAAGATTTATGCTCGATTAGCCTCGATTCCCCCTCGATTTCAGCCTCTAACTACCCCGATTTTTCTGAATTGTTCGTGAGTTGAGGGTGTTGAAGTTACTCTCGTTAGGTTTCATTATTTGTTCTTAACAATTTTGGATGTTGTTAGGGGATTTGAGTTTAATAAAAGTGTATTTGGAGTAGGATGGTTAAAACAACTAAAAATAACATGGGTGGTTAAAAGCGGAGCTAAAGAAAAGTACAATTATCGATTGGACTTATTTTCTTAATTTTTGCAAAAGGGAATTAGTTTCATCAAATTTATAACATGCAATACATTTCAATGACAAAACTATACGTACTAGGTTTGATCCATAAGACAAAATAAAATCTCATAAACTATCTGCTGTTAGCATGGAAGGTATGGGTTGCACTGTTGCTGATTGTATTGCTTGTTAGCATATAACTAGAGTATCCGGTGTACCGACTCAGTGATACAAGAAAGTAACGTTGTGACGGAGTATATATGCAGTATACATTGAAGTGTATATTGGTACCGTGGAATAGCATAATCGAAACCCGTGCACGTGGCCCATGCGAAAGGCACCCCTTATGTGGATGCTTACTATATCCCGCATGTAGTTCGCATGAATAGCCTCGATGCACCTCGTATAATCAACATTTTTCGCCCCGCGCATAAAACTTCAGGTTGTATCTTCCATGATTTGACAAGGTTATGGAAAAGCTATATAAGGGACATGAAAGCAGTCTGCAGTTTACTAGCTTTCTTGCCCCGCATTTGAGACTATTGGGAAGTAGTGGATTGGAGGCTAGAACAGCAAAGGCGCATGGCCTAATTGTGGAGTGTCCCCTAACCAAGCTCAAATAGGAGAAATGTGGAATGGTTCCCACACGGGACACGCGCCGCTTGTCCGCAACATCGTACTACAAGCCTATGAATTTGTGACACCACACCATACGGATGTCACATGCTTTGTCACGAGGGCTCAATCCTCAACACCTATAAATACCCACAGTATTTATGGTGGCGAGTTACGGTAATTCCGATCCGAGCAATCCAAGTTCGCAAATCATATCTTCTCATGAGCTAGTTAGTTCCTATTCTCGTTCCCGTTTCTCTACTCTTTGGTGGTTTTTGTGTAATGCCAAGCATTTACCCAAACCCTCATAACCCTGTAGGACTTAAGACAAACAGATACCATGGCTTGAATTTTAGGTACTGAAATTGGTTTAGCGTCGTGAGAGAATATACCTGTGTATATTTTATATATTTGTACTACTCTGTCTTACTTGTCCTTTGCTTGCCAGGTGAAAGACATCTTGATTGAGGAGTCAAATGTGCAGCCTGTCAACAGTCCAGTTACGGTCTGTGGTGACATTCATGGCCAATTCCATGATTTAATGAAGCTTTTTCAGACTGGAGGTCACGTACCTGAGACCAATTATATTTTCATGGTAAACCTGGGAGTGTACTATTTTACTAGTTATAAATGATATTTATTGATTACAATAAGAAAAGTCCTTTATTTTGGCAGGGAGATTTTGTTGACCGTGGTTACAACAGTTTAGAAGTTTTCACCATTCTTTTGCTTCTTAAAGCAAGGTACACGTAATAGTGGATGATTTGCAGTCCTAATTTCTTTGTACCTGGGTCTTTTTTGAGTTGTTTTTTCCATTCCTTATTCATCGTTTTTTACCATTAGTTGCTTAAATATTGGGAGTTCAAATGACTGATAATAATCATGAAAATTGGGATCAACATAACTAGACTGTTGCAATAAAATGGTGGGAGGGGAAGTTTCTGAATCTAAACAGCTGAGGGGTTGAGGAAATTGTGGCATTTTTTATTCTTTCCAAAGTAGTTCATCTAGAGATCTGGAGGAATCCGGAGATACATCATTCCTCAAAGTTCTGCTTGATTTGCTCTTCCAAAACGGCTCGTTTCCTATCTTCATCATTTGAAAAGACACTTCCTTTCATGATAAGGGTTCTGTTTGTGTTGTACTTGGTGCTTTCAAAAGTTTAATAGCAGTGATGTCTTCCAAGAAGGAGGCCTTATAGTAAGATTTTCCCTTCTAGTGAGTTATGTGCAAAGGTCTCTTCAATCTTGTGATCGCCTTTATGGAAGCTTGGTTCATTTCAAACGGTTTGTTTGGGGTTTCATTGTGTTGCAAGTGTGTCTACCTAAGCACTGTATAGCTGCTCTTTTTGGGTTCTGGTTAGATGGAGATTGAATCATTTTCTTGTAATGGTGTGCTTCACTATCCCATGGTCTCCATGAATGGAGGAGCTCTAAAGCTTTTGGGGATCAGTCAATTGACTCTTCTCTGGTCCAGGCTATTATTCTTTAGCTCATTGTTTTCATCCGTTCTTTTTTGGGTATTGTATTTATTGAGGCTTGATATTCTTTGTCAGGCCCTATCCACTAGCTTAAGCTTTTGGATCAGTGGTAAACTTGACAATAATATTTTCTTTCTCTCTATTTTTGATTGACCTTTTTGTCCTATTGTAATATCTCTCATATATTTGATACAATCTTCTTTTCCTGTCCTCAAATCCTTAGAGGAAACTAATTAATGATGATAAAAATTACCTTTGAAATGTAAAAATCCTTAAAAGAGCACATCATGATCAAAAACAAAATATGGCCACTCAGTTTGGGACGGTGGTGATGAGTTACTGACTCATCATCTTCACTCTTGCAAAAGCTATTTAAACTTGGTAAAACTTATGATTCTAATAGTACTCTATGACTAGATTTAAATCCAATAACTTGACTCATCATGGTATTTCATAGGCTCCATGTAGATTTTATTTAGCCTTTTACGTGTGGCCACTTGTTATAAGACTTGTGGCTTAACAAGTAAATACTCTTAATATTTGTTGTTCCTTTTTTCCTGTATTTATAGTTATTGTTAACTTACCAAAGGTGATGTTTAAATATTTTTTTTATTTGTTTCTCTTGCTTTTTGTGGCTGAAGATACCCTGCAAACATCACTCTTCTACGTGGAAATCATGAAAGCAGGCAACTAACACAGGTGATTCTAACTTTTTAAAGATACATTTCCATATTTCTCAGCTACCAAAATGGAAAAAGAAGAAAAAGTTATTTAGGTTGCGGATGGCAGAATTGCTGTCTATAATTTGATGGTTATAGTTTTCACTTTTCTGTGACCTGGGGGAGGGGGAAGCTAAGGACTGGAGTGTAGTATGGTGGTTGAGCTATTGGCTGGATTAGTTGGGAGTCAAATTATTTGGAGAAGAACGAAGATAAAGATAATTATGTGTCTGGAATCTGAAATGTGATATTAAAGGTTGGTTAGGAGGTGGTGATATTTTGCTCTGGCCTATAGGTACAATAAAGGTTTGAGGTATTGTTGTGGTGGTTGCAGAATTGGATGAATTAGTTGGGCGCAGTAGTTGGAGAAAAACTAAGGAAATTTATTTGGCTTCTTACTGAAAAATGGTTTGGCAAGATTATCAGAATGATTACCCTTTTGGTTAGTTACATAAACTTAAAACTGTTAGGAGGCATGAAGAATGTTTCCACTTTGGTGTCCAACCAGCTATTCACTCAGACCTCAGGGGAGCTAGTTTTGTAGTTATTATGTTTCTACTATGTTTATTTTTTAAGTGAAGTGTTGATTTTCTAGTCTTCCTAGAACTAAGATAGTACACGTGCTACAAAGTGGTTCATTTGTGCAGATTTTGATCTCTTTACATATCTTCATTGTATAATATATCCATTTTTACTAGGTTTATGGGTTCTATGATGAGTGTCAGCGAAAGTATGGTAATGCTAATGCGTGGAGATATTGCACAGATGTTTTCGATTATCTAACTCTATCAGCAATTATAGATGGAACAGTATGCTTCTCACACTTGTAATATTTTTCCTTCTCACAAACAAATATTGTTTCTTATGACTGTGCAACCTCTGTTTGAGATATCACGATCTTTGGAATTCCAGGTCCTATGTGTCCATGGTGGTCTTTCCCCTGACGTTAGGACTGTTGATCAGGTTAGTTTTGCTTGTTATGCTGTAGATAATGAATATTGTATATGCCAAGTGCTATTTCACATTCCAAGTTGTACTGTTGACTCTATGTATGCCCTCAAGCCAAAACCAAAGTTTATTGGTTATGATTTTGCATTATTTTTATTCCTAAGTTTTTAATATCTTTAGACATGTGAAATGGCTGGATATGATTTACTGAGCAAATAGTTACCACATCTTCTGTCTATCTTTCCTTGTAAAAAAAGAAGGAATTACACATAGAAGAGTATATAAATTTTTGCTCAGAGCATATATCTATGAAGAATCTTGCTTTCTTATGCGTTTCAGTGAGTCTTCATTAACTTCAGTGGCTTGGTACTTTTCATATGCAGATAGTACGGTAATCTTGATGTTTAACTTGGTGCATCTGCAAACAATATAGTACTGTGCAGATGGCTTCTGATGTGCGCGCTTGCTTCTTTCCCCTCCACATCTCTCTCGAGTTACACATTTCACTTCTGAATAAAGTTCACTCATTCACTTCTTACAAATACAAGGGAATTTTGCTTGTCTCTTGTAACTCAACCGTCTGAAGCAAATTCTCTTTTCTGTTATTTTACTCTTAAACGACTTGCTGGAACGAGTTGGATTTCAACTTATCTGGAAAATAATACATACTAACAAAATTTTAGTTCAATTTCGTTGCCATGAACTTCGGCCTGCCTCCCAAGGATGTTGATACTAACTGCATATGAGTAAATGGCCTCTCAAGGATGTTGATACTAATTGCATATGAGTAAATGATATGTTTGAAGCACGTCCGGATGATCTATCACACCTGTCAAGATTCCTTGATAGCGATTTGGGCAGGATTCTTTACAACAACATTACCCCAGTGTTGCAAAGGCTCCCACCCATAGTTGTTAAAGGTGAAAGGCGAGAGGCGAAAAGAGGAGGCGAGAGGCGGGCGGCAAAAAGTCGAGCAACGTGAAAAATAGAACAAAAAATAGTAAATATAGAATATATATATATATATATATATATATATATATATATATATACATGCAACACATAAACAAAGCATAAAACATGTTATGAACAAGAATGAAACATTAAATAAATGTCACAATTCCACATATAATAGCATTCTAATATGAATTTTAAACTTAAACCTTAAATATTATCAAGAAAATAAATCAAGTTCTAAAGTCATGCAAAAGTAAATGAGAACTTGAAGAACATGGGACTGGAAAAAAAAGAAAGAACTGCAAAAGGCGAGAGGCGAGAGGCAAAAAGGCGAGCAAGGCATACGCCTCGTGAAGAAGGCACATATCCGCCTGGCTACAAAAAGGCGACCTGCCCCTCAAGGCACCAAAAAGGCGAGGTGGTCAAGGTGGGCGGTCGCCTTTGACAACTATACTCCCACCTACGGTGGGGTAAGGGGGGGGGGAATTTCGGATGTACGCAACCTTGCCCATGTATAACATAAAGAGACTGTTTCTGGATGGCCCGTGATGAAAATTGTGTGGACCGACTGCTGCTTAATAACGAAGAAGCGCAGACAGTTTAGTGAGCCATTTTGCTTTATTAAATCATATTCCCAAGCCAAAAATTAGTGAGTCTTGGACATGATTCTTTACATCAGAAAATTATTTCAGATACGAAGGTGCATATTAAAAGGAGGCCAGACTAACACAAGCGGATTAACTACATGTTGATCTAACAGAAATTAAGTTGAAATGTGTCAACATATCTAAATGATCTATAGACATGTAACACATTTACAACCCACAAGGGTGTTTGTATGATGTTGATTTGGACAAAGTATTTGTTGTTTCAAGGCCAATCGGATATAGGAGGACTAACAAAAGTGGATTAACCACATGTTGATCTAACAGAAATTAAGTTGAAATGTGTCAAACATATCTAAATGATCTATAGACATGTTTACACATTTACAACCCACAAGGGTGTTTGTATGATGCTGATTTGGACGAAGTATTTGTTGTTTCAAGGCCAATCAGAAATTAATATCGCTTAGGCTATTTGCTGGTCTTGTCGTCCAGTTAATCAAAAGATACAAATCTTCATAGGCGATTGAAGCAAATTCATGAAAATTTCCTTTTTCTCTGGCCGACATAGTCCACCTCCGGGCACGTCTTCATATAGTGGTGGCTCGCTAGGTGCAGGTGATGCAGTCTGTTACATGTGTCTGTGTGTGGACACATGCCCTTTAGTCAGATCCCTGTTAGCCATGATTTTTTATGATACATGGACTCCACTCATCAGTTTCCAAACGTAGGATATGGCTACTTGGACAAACTTGGCGGCTGTGTACTTTGTACTCCATCTGCTATCAGTTACTTCCTCCATCTCAGAGTAAGAGTCCTATTATGGCTTTGCACACATATTAAGGAGACAATAAAAGATGGGTGAAAATTTCAAGTGGGATAAAGTTGTTCGAAACACGATTCATTTTTGCCATTTTGGGCATAGGCGGATCAAGATGGGGGCAAGCACGGTCAGTTGCCCCCACTTAACTTTTTTTATTTTTCGCAAAAACAGTTTTTCACTATATAGTATAAGTACAACTATACTCCTCTGTCCCACTAAAAATTACACGTTTATTTTGGACAAAAAAATTAAGTTTAAATGAGGTTAGTGTTGTGAGTATGAAAAGTGAGGTGAAAGAGAAAAAATGTGGTAAAAATAGTAAATGAATAGTTGTGAACTTGTGATTATGCAAGTGAGTTCAATTAAATAAAAAAGTACTAAACATTTCCGTTTTAGATAAGAGTAATTTTTAACGAGATACCCAAAGAGGTATGCAACTTTTAATGGGACCTTGCGGAAGTATATGTTGAAGTAAAATATTTTATATTTATGATTTCCTTTTAGTAGGTGTGATTTGTAGATGTTGAATCGTATGAGAATGAGAGATCGATGAATGTTTTGTTGTCACCATTAAAGTAGGTATTTAACTATGTCTAAAGCTGTCTTGCATATGAAAAAAAACAACCAATTTTTTTCGGAGTGTTGCCCCCGAAACCCCATTCATCATTCTTTTCTTCCAAAATTTGTTTGCCCCCTTCAATCTGCCTCCGCCACTGATTTTGGGAATGGGACTCTTGCTCTTGGACGTACAAAGGAAAGTAGGACTCTTTCTCTAGGACGGAGGGAGTATTATTATTATCCCTTCATCCCCAAATAAATGCCTATCTTCTAAGATTTTTTGTCCCTACTTAAATGAATGTTTAATTTCTAAAACTTGTCCCTAAATGTATTTTTACCTTAAAACCATCTTCATATATATATATATATATATATATATATATATATATATATATATATATATATACTTGCAAAACTAAAAATATAGGTAATGGATAGTAAGAAATTAACACATCTTTGCTACTAAATTGTCTTAAATGTCAACTTTTTCAAAATGCTGCTTAAAGGAAAAATGGACGTTCATTTAGGGACAGTGGGAGTATTATTTCTAAAATCATAAATAGCCTGAAATTAATGAAGTATATCAATTCAACAGTTTAAGAATCGATTTAAGATTAGTTGAGAGGTTGATAAGCTGATTTGAAAGTTAAAAACTTGAGTTATTTTGAGTTCAGTATCCTAGAGTCTGAAAAGGTTCACACACCTATATCTGCATGATATTGTGTCCGATGCGGGTCTCAAAAGTGAAAATGAGGAGTTTGTTTTACTCAGGTTCCAATGATGGGGATTTACAGCATTCTTCTCTTATATATGTAGCCTCATTCCTCTCTTGTGTAGCCAAACCAAAGAATATCCATTTTTTATAAGAACCAAAAGAATATCAATTATTTGGACATAAATTGTTTAGATGCGTGTGGAGTAAATGTCAGACATAAGGGTTATTTGGACATAAATTGTTTTTCCAGGGAAGCGGTCACATGGCAAGTAGATAGAGCATTATTAGTGTGTTACTTTCTTACCCTGACCCGTTATTTGCTTTATGCTGCAGTTTTTTTGCTTGAGCCAACAGTGTGTACATAGTTTGAAGTTTTCGGAATGGAATATATAAATACCATTTTGCATGCAAGACTATTTTCTCGTTGAATAATCCATCAACACTATGAATATGTTAAAAGAGATCTTCAAAAGTTCTTGAATACTTTTGGTGGAATGATATTTACTGTTTCTCCCCCTGTTTGGCAGATTAGGGTTATTGAACGGAATTGTGAAATTCCCCATGAAGGGCCATTTTGTGATCTCATGTGGAGTGACCCCGAAGATATTGAGACGTGGGCCGTCAGTCCTCGTGGAGCTGGCTGGCTTTTTGGATCCAGAGTTACTTCTGAGGTAAGGGTGATCAGTTTATTATTTGAGATACTTCCGCTGATTGATAACTTTTTGCACCCTTTTCCTCTTGTAGTTCAATCACATAAACAAACTTGACTTGGTTTGTCGGGCCCACCAACTTGTCCAGGAAGGTTTGAAGTACATGTTTCAAGATAAAGGACTTGTAACTGTGAGTTATATTTTATGTCCAGCTTACATCAGAGTTATATTTTATGTCCAGCTTACATCAATAGCTTTCCAAATTTTGTGAAGTGTAACTAATAAAATTTAATGTTGTCCTATGTAGGTGTGGTCTGCACCAAATTACTGTTATCGCTGTGGAAATGTGGCTTCAATATTGAGCTTCAACGAGAACATGGTATCACATTTACGCTTAGTTCTCAACCCCGTAAATTAATTGCTTGTTATGGTTGGATGATATACGCTTAGTACTGTAACAGCTCTTATTAGTTGGGTTCGTTATAATTGTTCAGGGAACTTGTGATAATGGGTATTCACCTGTCATAAACTCCCAAATTATGAGCAGATCCATTTTCCTTGAAAGTGGTTGCATAACCACACACTCCCTTCATATCTAAAAGATTGTCCCATTTAACTTACCATTTTTATTTTTTTTTTCACTTTTGATGCTATACTTGCTTGTATCGTTTTGAAATTGCAGTAATATTATTGCCTTGCATAGAAATGGGACTGTCTTTTTGGTCAAACCAAAAAGGAAAGTGGGACAACTTTGTTTTGGGATTGGAGTCAAATATGAATGGTTTAGCTTCTATATGAAGACAATGCTATGATCTCTTTAGTAGTTTCCTTTCTACGGAAGTTTGTTCATCTGTCCGTATTTCCTACTCATGTTTACTCCCTAATTGTCGCACTTTCCATTTTGGTTGGTCTCAAAATAAATGTCGCGTTTCTAAATAAGGAAAGTGACTTGGTGCAATTTTATCGTTGTACAACTAATGTACAAACTAGTAAAGCACCTTCCTTAAAATAGTTGACAAGTCAGCGGCAATATTGATTCTTGGACGAAAGGAGTATTATTTTTCTCCTGTTCTTTTCTGTGTTTGTGCTTTATGCTTTATGCTTGTGTTTTGTTTCTTCTTTCTTGTAACTCACTCTCTTTTGTTGTTTTGATCAGGAGAGAGAGGTGAAGTTCTTTACAGAAACTGAGGAAAACAATCAGATGAGAGGACCAAGGACAGGCGTACCGTACTTCTTATAAGCTGAAATGCTCCGATTGTTGCTAACAAAAATGGTTTCAGCAATTCATATGATCTGCTTGGTGCAAAAGAAAGAAGAGTGGAAGATAATGACAGATGAATGTGCATCGTTGTTCTGACAGGTTGATGCTGCAACTGAAAAGGTCTGTTTGCCCCACCGATTTACAGTGGAATGTTTTGTGTGTTTAAACATACATGCCTACCTAGTTTTTCTTCCGACCATTATTGCATAATTATTGAAGTATCTATGCCCATATTTACTTGAACAGACTGCAGTTTGTAGACCACTCTATGTGGTAGAATATTCATGTTTTCCTTTTTTCCTTCTTGTTGGGGTTGTAGGGGGGGGGGAGGATTAATTCTATATATTGAAAATTAATCAGTGATGTAGAAAATTCACCTCCAAGTCCTGTAGAAAAATGAGCTACTTCTCTTTTTCGCCTTGACGTTTTGAATGTATGCCCCAGCCCATGTTGAATAGTTTTTATAGATTCTGTCATTTCACCCATTCTTAATAAATAACGAGCAGGACATTCCAAGAGAACCGGTTGAAGAAAAAGATGTCTAGTACTAGTCCCTCCGCCCCGGAATTATAATTTTAGGCTAATTTAATTATTCTAATGAAAATCTTTGTTATTATAGTGACTTAAAATATTGTATGGTAGAAAAGAAAGTTGTATTAGTTCAAATATGATATTGAATGATTGTACCATGTTACTACGGTGGCATAGTACCAACTTCTCATAGTATTTATGCTGAGATTCCAGTATTAAGGATGTCAAAAGTAATCAATAAAAAATCTTGACCAAACCAATCAAAACCATTACTTTGAAATTCTAATCAAGTCATCTTTTTAAAATCATTTTCCAAAGTAGTGATTGGTTTCAAAAGAATAACTTGATTAGAGTTTTAAAATAGATGGAAAAAACAGCACCTTTGAGACACCAACTTTAACCAAGTTGCACTGCATAATTATCGACAAATATTAGGGTCCTTAAAATCAAAGAGTTGGTCTCCTGTGAGAACAACAATACCCGTCTCATGGGTGAGACGGTCGGAATAACCCATGATCCATGACCCATGACCCGCACTATTTCCACTCAGAATCAAAGAAGCAAAAGGTCACGTCCCAAAGTGCCCCAACTCTTACTATGCGTACTTTCTTTTTCTAGTTTTTTATTATTTCTTTTCTTTTTGCTTTTTTTTATTATTTTTTTTATTTTCATTATTTTTTTTTTATTTTTTTTTTTCTTTTTATTATTTTTTTCTTTTTGCTTTTTTATTATTTTTTCTTTTTGCTTTTTTTTATTATTTTTTTTATTATGTACTATTATTTGAATATTTTTTTTTTAATGTAATGATCTTGTTGTGTTGGGTTAGAATATTTTTTTTTTTTAGTTTTTATATTATTTTTTCGGCTTTTCAGTGGTTTAGAAAAAGTAATAGTTACCATCTCTTAATGTAATAACTGTATACATATAAAGTAACATTGTTCATAAGTAAACGTAATACCTGTTTTGTAATATCAACTATTACTTAAACAAATGAGAAGTATTACTCAAAATGAAAACAAGCTTCCTAAAACTATTATTAGTTAAAAAAATAATAATAACACTATTACTTCACAAGTGTAGTACTATTACTTATAGCAATACCAACTATTACTTAAACAAATGAGAAGTATTACTCAAAATGAAAACAGATCCTAAAACTATTATTAGTTAAAAAAAAAAAATAACACTATTACTTCACAAGTGTAGTACTATTACTTATAGCAATACCAACTATTACTTAAACAAATGAGAAGTATTACTCAAAATGAAAACAGCTCCTAAAACTATTATTAGTTAAAAAAATAATAACACTATTACTTCACAAGTGTAGTACTATTACTTATAGCAATACCAACTATTACTTAAACAAATGAGAAGTATTACTCAAAATGAAAACAGCTCCTAAAACTATTACAGTTTAAAAAAAAATAACACTATTACTTCACAAGTGTAGTACTATTACTTATGGCAATACAAACTATTACTTAAACAAATGAGAAGTATTACTCAAAATTAAAACAGCTCCTAACACTATTACTCCATCAAACTAAATATACCAAAGAAGCATCAACATAAAATTGATGCCTCACTATGAAAACCGAAGCTAGCAACTCAAGAAGTTGATCTATACCCATCTCCCTCAACAGACTAAACACAAAACATTTGGGATTCCAAGCATTATCAACAAAGGAATGTAACACCAACACCCAAATCCATAACCCAAAACCGGACTCGACAAATGCCGCAAATTGATCAAGAATATTGAGGGACTAATATAAGAAGAGAGTGAGAGAAGACCTTCCGAGGACAAATGGGCCGCGGTTTGGACATAGGTCTCGACCATCTCTTCATCTAAGGACGGGATCCTTAGGGAAATCCACGGTGATGAGCCAAATGATTGTAATCGCATCCCTCGAACGCATGTCATCCGGATTAATCGTTTCGATTCGAAGTTTCTAGGCGACCGCGACGAGAGCAATGTCATCGACGATTTAAACCCCTCGATCGAACAAATGGAACCCCGTGGTTAGGGCTTTGAGGAGCTACGGCGGCGGGGAAAGACATCGAGCCATGACGGGAATGAAATTAGGGAAGAGATGGATTTTTGGGTCGCCGGTGTGTAGGTTGAAGGTAGGATTTGCCGGAGAAGACGATTGGGAGGGATCCCTGTTATTATTGCGTATAGAGAGAGAGTGATGAGAGAGAGAGAGTGGTGCGTGGGTATTATTGGACGGGTCATGGTTATGGATCCGACCCGTCTCATGGATGAGACGGGTTTCTCTGTTCTCACATGACTTTTTGTCAAAATCAAATTGTGTGATTTTGTCTATTTTAAGATTGAATCCAACTACCCCCACATATAGGTGATTCAATCTCGTTTGAAATGAACTTATGCACCTAGTTACTTCATGATCTTGTAAAAATGTTAATCTAAAGGTGTTTTGTCATGGGCCATTGGGCCAGGGGTATATCAGCCTTGGACTGATGTGATCCATTTGGCCAATTGGGCCAGGCGTCAGGATGTGCCATCGGTCGGGGAACATTTAGACTTTTTTTGGATCAAACCTATGTAAAAAAGATCAAGGTTGTATTGAATGGCTAGACTCAAAAGAGCCAAATTCTGTTTACGTGAACTTTGGAAGCATCACAGTTATGACGCCTCAAAAACTATTGGAGTTTTCTTGGGGCTTAGCTAAAAAGTGACCAAACATTTTTATGGGTTGTAAGACCTGATATTGTTTCTGAAGAAACAACAACTATTCTTCCACCAAAATTTTCAGAGTTAACGAAAGAAAGAAGTTTGATAGTAAATTGGTGTCCCCAAGAAGTTGTCCTTAGTCATCCGGCTATTGGAGGATTCTTGACTCACAATGGATGGAATTCGACACTGAAAATTGTAGCAAATACCCTAAAAGGCTCTGCCGGGCGTCAACTCTTTGCTGTCTGCCATCCCTTGTAAATTAAGACCTTCTATCTCATTTTTGAGGATCCCTCTCAACATGTACTCCTCACTATTGAGCTCCCCTACACTATACATGCTTTTAGGCTCCCAAATCAAGCAAACATACAACCCAAACATGTTGATCACACTTGATCATCAAACACCCCAAAATCCCCAAAATTGGTTCAAAGCAAGGATGGTTCCTCCTCTACACCAACCTTGGACTCAAGGATTTGTATATTTGTAACCTTTCTCTACCTCTATTTTACTGTTTTAAACAATAAAGATTCAATCTTGATGATAAAATAACTTGTTTACCATGTGATCACTATATTTAAATGTTTTTTTTTTTTTTTTTTTTTTTTTTAGCGAAAGGAGACGGTACTCCCTAGATTTTATTAATAACGAAAAATAAAATTACAAACATGGCGGGGGACATGACAACCTCAACCACCAGAAGCAAACAGGGGGGAGTTCTTACACAACCTGTAAAATCCTCTACAATAAAGGGGAGGGAGCTAAAATTAAAAAATACATAAATAAATAAAGAAAATCTACGGACTAAAATTAGGGGACGAAGCCCAAAAGGATAAGCCCACCAGGCATTGGTAGCAGCTGCACAAGCCAACCGCGCCACAAGGGCGATCGCCCAAGAACAAGGGCGGCCACACAAGCCAAGCCGAGGCTCTTGTGCGACCGCACAAGACGAAACAGCGGACGCCCAAGAAGGCCCAGGGCACATCAGGAACGAAACAAAGAACCAAGCAAAGACGGCAAGGAAGAATTCCAACAAAGAAGAACTCGAAAACCAACGACATCAAGCAAAGAAAGCACCAAATAAACAACCAAAAACTCCAGAAACTCACAATAACCCCAACCATAAAATTACTTAGAACGAAAGGCGGGAAAGCCCGCTCTATCCAGAAGAAGAGAACCACGACAATGAGGAGGGAGTTGAGAAGAAGAGACCCAAATCTGATCTACCTTAGAGTCCACAGCTATATTTGCCAAAGAGTCAGCCTACCTTGTTACCTTCACGAAATATATGACTCACATGAATATGCATATGCTCCATGATAATGGAAATCATTGGATTATATAGAATACCTCCCAAGGAATGTGATAGACTTTGGTGATTATTTTCATGAGGACTTCGAATCGATCTCCAACCAAACATGAGTAATACCAAGATTATGTGCAAAAGTTAACCCATCGAGAGCGGCCGTAGCCTCCGTCCACATATTAGATCGATGACCATAATAGTTTCCGAACGCAAAATCAACTCTCCCTTAGCATTTCTAATGACGCCTTCGCCGTAAGCTTCGCCCGGATTTCCCTAGAAGCACCACGGTATTGATCTTATAGAACCCTTGCTTTGGTTTGAACCACTTAACCATTTTAGCCACACGAGGCTTCTGGGCAAAGAACAGAAATTTTAAAACTTGCGTAACGGAACTGTCAAACATTGAGGGCTTAACAGGAGGGTTGAAAGCAGCAGCAATATTTGTTATCTGTTGAGTAATAGAGGCAATGATATCCACTCCTTGCATCCGAATTCCTTCAAAAATCCATTTATTTCTATGATACCAAATAGTCCAAGCAATGACCCCCGGAAGAATGAGAGAGATCCATTTATTAAGCTGGGAAGTTTTTTTGGGACGATTAAACCACCATGAAGAGAGAATAGCCTGGAAAGATCCCAAATTAATAGCAACACCACAAACTTGGCTGAAATATCTCCAAGTATACTTAGCAATGTCTCCAGTCACAAATAGATGCTCCATAAAATCCGCTGAAGGGTAATGGCAGCAGCCACACCATGAAGCAGAATGAATACCACGCTTCTGTAAAGCCTCATCCGTGGGAAGACCTCTGTGAAGAATTCTCCATAGCAGAATAGAGTATTTGGGGGGAATATGCTTATGCCAAAGCATCGAAAAAACAGAACTCGAGATCTGAGACTGACGACATTCCCGCCAAGCAGAGGAGATGGTAAACTTGCCCGATGTGGAAGGCTTCCAAATGAGAATATCCTCCTTCCCATTAAGCGTGATATTTTGAGCCTTAATCAAATTTAAAAGAGGATCTCCAAAGTTATTGCGAATGTATTCAACTCGAGGAAGGCGGTTTTCGAATAAATTAGAGACCTCAATATGCTGGTGCGGAAGAATAGGCTTAACCCCTTCAAACCAATTTTCATGGATGGAAATTTGCCCGTTACCAAGCCTCCACGCAATTCACTGTTCCATAAAATCTTTCACCCCAATCATGCGTTTCCATATGTGAGAAGCAAAGCTTGTGACAACAAATGGCCCATAGGGTGTATCTCATAACAATATTTTGCCATCATAAATTCAGTCCAAAGAGATGAAGAACCACGCAACCTCCACCATAATTTCATGGCAAAGGCAGTGCCCAAATCCTCAAACTTCCTAATACCAAGCCCCCCTTCATCCAGCGGCCGGCTGATTCTTTTCCACCCAATCCAATGACATTTTCGCGAGCCATCCGAACCACTCCAAAAGAAATTCATTATTAAACGTTGCATGGTTGTAATCACATTTTTTGGGGGCTCTAAAACAGAAATGTAATATAGAGGAATTGCTTGGAGACTAGATTTGATAAGGGTTACCTTAGCACCGTGCGAGAGAAGCTTTCCTTGCCAAGATTCAAGTCTCTTCTCCATTTTCTGGATTAGAGGGTTAAATAAAGCTTGAGTCTTTCGCCCCACATATAATGGGCATCCCAAATAGATAATTGGGAGGTTTTTTTTAACAAAGCTCGTGACTTCAGAGATAGTAACATGCCGAGTAGCATCATTCCTCCCTGTGACGAAACAAGATTTCCCAATGCTAACAAGCTGACCCGAGAAGTCTTGATATTTTTCCAAACACTTCATATGCATCCTAAGAGAGTCTTTCGCCCCATTACAAAAAATAATGATATCATCCGCATATGATAAATGGGAGATCACCGGAGTATGAATATGGGCTCGGAATCTGATATTAGGTTGTGTAGATGAAGATAATTCAGCCCTCTGCTTAGAATCTCAGCGGCAATGATAAAAAGACTAGGCAAGAGAGGGTCTCCCTGGCGAAGACCCCTAGACGAGTGAAAGAAACCACAGCTTTCTCCATTCACAAGAACAAAAAACCAACAATTAGAGATACACCTAAAAATCATGTCAACCCATTCAATAGCAAAACCGAACTTTTTTAACACCTTGATAAGAGCAACCCATGAAAGTCTGTCATAAGCCTTGGCCATGTCTAGCTTGATAGCAATATTCGACCCCCGAACTTTCTTTTTAACCGAAGACATCAATTCTTGCGCTAACAGGATGTTATCATGAATTACACGTCCTTGAACAAACCCACTTTGATCAATGGCATGTGGGAGTCTTGGTTTGCTAAAACTCTCCTATAACCCTTTGGCAACAAACTTTTGGTCTATCCCAATATACATGAACCAAGGTTAGGATGAACAAACCAAAGACAATTCCTGGCCTTTGGGGGTATATATTATGTTGAAAATCAAGTTTGTATGTTGTTTGCCTTTAAATTCTGTTTTACAACAGTTTTGTGACATTTTGTCACACTGGAATGACACGCCGAGCGGCAAGTCCTCCAATCCGTTCCCGGGCGTCATGTCCAGTGAACAGAATGTTCACTATCCTTCTATTTTCTCCTCCTCCATGCATGGTCCCACTTCCTTCACATCTATTTTCACAAACTCTTTCAAAATAAGGCTTTTAAAATACACTTATGCACACATACAGACAAACATTTTCTCATTGCTTTTTAATGGCGGAAGACCAACTTCGGTTGGGCGAGGGGGTGATTTTCTTGGTCATTTTCCCCATTCATAACGTGACCTCCAAACCTACATTTATAGACTTTTTTCAAAGTTTGAGCATTAAATCAAATGGAGTGGCGACTCTCTTTCACGACAAAGAGTTGTCTGCTATGATTATTTTCGTCCAAACTCAAAATCCATGTCCGAAACTTCTCATGCGTCGACGGAAACGGATCGGGGTATTCACATAAAGATGTACAGTATTTTTAAGTCCCATGATAAATATTATACTTTTCATTTTAGTATATTATAGAATTAATATTACATCTTTAAATAAACAAATAATTTTGATGTAATTTTATCATTTTATAAACAATGTATAAAAAAAAACAGAGATAATTACCAAGGTAACGTACTTAACCTCCATTTTCTCAAAAGGTAACGTACTAACTAGTTACTAACTTAGGTATCGTACTTTCAAATTTCAAAAGTAATTTCAAATGAAGTGGTCTCCCGTGAGAACAAGGGGATCCGTCTCATGCATGAGACGGGTCGACCCATGACCCATGGGGCATGACCCGCCACGTGGCACTGACACTTTTTACACGGACACTTTTATATACATGAACTGGCACTCTTCACACTGGCACTCTGTTACACTAACACTGACACTTTGTTACACTAACATTTTTGCTGGCTCTCAAAAACACAAGCACTGGCATTCAAAAACACATGCACTGGCATTCAAATACACATGCACTGGCATTCAAAAACACATGCACTGGCACTCAAAAATAATGGTAATAATTTTTGCTGGCTCTCAAAAACAAAAGCACTGGCACTCATAAACACATGGACTGGCACTCCAAAACACATGGACTGGCACTCCAAAACACATACACTGGCATCTAATTACCCAGTCCCCTGCATACCATTCTACACCTTGTTGGCACTCACCATTAACCTTGCTGGCACTCTACCAATTGATATCTGGCACTCTACCAATTGATATTCAAAACCTAAAACCCACAAAATAAGTTATAATTTAGATCAAGAAAAGAGATGGGTAATCAGAAACAAATAAATTGAACAGAATCCACGAATTTATTATCATGAGTCATTTAACCCTCACCATCACTTTGCATCCGCTCCCGATTCCAAAGTTAGGGTTTAAATCTTGCTTTAATTTCTTCCATGTCCGTTAATTTCCGCCGTATGTTATTATGAACTACTAATTCATCAATTGAGGATGTAAACCTCAGTACATAAGTTTATTCATGGTTCTTGAAGCTTCAGCATCATCGTGTGAATTTTTCACCCCCAAATTTGAAAATTTCACCGATTTTGCAATGCTCTCATTAGATAATTGTCGAATATATTCACCCAATTTGCTAGTCAAACTGTATTTGTATCACTTGAGCGCCATTGTTGGTGATCGAGAGAATTGGTTGTTTGCTGTTGAGCTCTGATTTTTTCCCAATTTAAGAAGACGCAGGCGACGGGTTTTAACGTAATTTTAAGACACGTTTTTTCGTAAGCTTATGAAAAAACGCATTTTTTACAAGTTTTTGGCTACATATAAAGTAACATTGTTCATAAGTAAACGTAATACCTGTTTTAAAAAAACAAAAGCTCGTTTTTACCCATTTTTTCAAATGTAATACAAACTATATGTATTACATTTGAAATGTAATAACTTATGTATATGAATGTAATAGTATTTTTACAATTATGTACAAATACTATTACATATAAATAACACGTTTGTTACATTTTAGTTATAATAAGTATTACTTTTGCCAAACGAAGAAAACATAGGGAAAAACACTATTAAGTTTCTGTATATATGTATTACTTTAATGTATACAAACTATTACTTTATATGCATACAATCATTACATTATGTTATAGTAACTATTACTTTTCACAAACCGAAAAAAAAACAAAATTTTTAAATTTTTAAAAAAACTTTTTTTTTGGGCCTATTGAGAGGGATTTGGGCCGGAGAAGAAGAACAGTGAGGGAGCGATTGAGAGGGATAGGTCGCCGGTGAGGTTTTTCCGTTAAATCGGGGTTGAGAGAGAACGGTGGTTGTTTGGTTGGTTTGGAGAGAGGAATTAGGAGAGGAAGGCGATTTAGGGAGAAGGAATTGATTTGGGTGAGGTCGCCGGCCGGAGGGAGAACTTGGGTTGAGGTGAAGAAGAAGACGGTTGAGGTGAGGGAAGGTAATTGCGTCTAGAGAGAGAGAGAGAGGAGAGAGAAGTTGTGCGTTCTGTGTGTTGTGCGTGAACTGTTTGTTGGGCGGGTCATGGGTCATGGATCCGACCCGTCTCATGGATGAGACTAGGGGTGTTCACGGTCCGAATTGGTCCGGATTTTATCAAAATTTCAAAAAACAGACTGCACTCAATTGTTCGGTTCGCCTAAATTCAGACTGTGACTGCACCATTACATTACAGACCGATCACATTGGTCCGGTTCCAATGGTTCGGTCCATGTCCGGTTCCATCGGTTCCACAAGTTACACTACTATATATTTTTTCTAAAGATAAAACATGCAACAACTATTTTTTTCATTAAACCAAAATATAGGATGATTACATAAACAAAGTTCAAATAAAAATATTCAGACATACAACAAATTAACTGAAATAGAGGAACAAAGTTCAAATAAAAAATATAGGACGATTACGTTACATAAACAAAGTTGAAAACCGATATATATATATATATATATATATATATATATATATATATATATATATATATATATATATATATATATATATATATATATATATATATATATATATATATATATATATATATATATATATATATATATAATACATAATATATATATAATCGATCCGGTCCGGTTTCGGTCCAGGACCATATATATTTTTTCAAAAATCAGGACCAACCCAAATAATCGGTTCCATATAAATTTGGGACCAGAACCAAACCAATTCTATTGGATTGGTCCTGGCTTTTCATCGTCCGGTCCGGTTCTATTGGTCCCATCCGTCGGTTTTTTTGTTCAAATTCTAGATGAGATGGGTATTCTTGTTCTCATATAAGTTTTTGTCATTTCAAATAAGGTATTGAACCAAATTTTTAACTAACGTCGTTAAAAAATCTAACGGACTTGTCAACCTCGTTACCCCCCACCCACCCCTACCCTACCCCACCCCCGCCCTACCCCCTACCCACCCTCGCCCACCCCCCCCACCCTCGCCCTACCCCCCACCCCCCACCACAGCCCTACCCCACCCCCACCCCCACCCACCCCCGCCTACCCCCCCCTATCCTACCCCCTACCCCACCCCCCACCCACCCCCGCCCTACCCCCCACCCACTGCCCTACCCCACCCACCCACACCCCCTCCCCCACCCACCCCGCCCTACCCCTACCCTACCCCACCCCCGCCCTACCCCCTACCCCACCCCCACCCACCCCTACCCCCTACCCCCTACCCCACCCACCCACCCACCTCCACCCCCCACCCACCCCGCCCTAAAAAAAAAGCCCCCTACCCCCTACCCCCGCCCACCCACCCCTATCCCCTACCCCCGCCCACCACCCTACCCCCACCCACCCCCTACCCCCCTAAACGAGGTTGACAAGTCCGTTAGGTTTTTTAACGACGTTAGTTAAAAATTTGGTCCAATACCTTATTTGAAATTAATTTTGATAGTACGATACCTAAGTCAGTAACTAGTTAGTAGGTTATCCTATTTGAAAAAAAAGGGAAAGTACGTGACCTTAGTAGGTCGATCGCCAAACAAACAACAATAAAAAAAAAACAGTAAACAAGTATAAGCATTTATTTCTTGAAAGTCAACAAGTCAAAATGTAATAGTTATTATAAGACTGAAAGAAGTGTATAATGAAGTGTATGAGGAACTCCCTACGAAGAATAAACTAATAATGACCGTTTTTGTCTTAGTAATCATGTTCCGTTGGAGTTAGATATAAGGAGTTAATACTCTTATACTAATTCATAACAACACATATTAATCATACACTTTTTTTTTTTTGCGAAAGGAGGACGGTACCTCCCTAGATTTTATTAATAAATAAAAAAGGTACAAACATGGTGGGGGACATGACAACCTCAACCACCAGGAAAATGAAATCTAAGGGAAAGGCCATACACACGTCGTATGGTCCTTTACAATAGAGGGAGGGGGGCCTACAAAAAATCAAATACAATATATATAAAAATCTGGCCATAAAGCTAATTGATCCTAGCATGGGGAGTCCTAACTTTGTCCAAGGCAAAACAACCTTTACAAAGCCTAGGAATGTCACTAAGAGAAGTAAAAATAAAATTCTTAGCTTCATTTGCAGCAACATTGGCAAGACCATCTGCTACCCCATTACCTTCCCGAAGGATATGAGTGACTCTAACATCCATTTGCTCCATTAATCTATGAATATGGGAGATGACATACCAAATAGACCATGGGATATGGTACTCCCGAATAAGAATACGCATCAAAACCTGAGAATCTACCTCTAACCAAACACGATGAAATTCATGCGTTTGAGCTAAAACAAGCCCATCCCTCGCAGCCAAAGCCTCCGCCAACATGTTGGATTGGCAGCCATAAAAATGAGAAAAACCAAGAACAAAATCTCCTTTGTGATCCCTAAAAATACCTCCTCCTGAAGCAATTCCGGGATTGCCCCTAGAGACCCCATCCGTGTTTAGCTTAAACTCATCAACATTTGGGAAAGCCCAAGACACCAAACGAATATTAGGCATAGAGAAGGATTTAGGGGCTAAATGGAACACATCCATAATATAATTATTTTCTTGACTTTTCGGGAAAGAAAGGGAAAAAGAGGAGGCAATAGAAGAAGTTTGAGAACGAACCTTGTGAATGATAGCATTAGAGTTCATATTCACACCTTCAAATCTGCACTTGTTTCTAGCACACCAAATTTCCCATAAGATAATGGCTGGAAGAAGACGAGTCAGCCAAGAAAAGGCATTCGAATCGGCCTTAGAATGACCTTGCCACCAACAAATAATGATCCGCTCCAAACTCCCCGTGAAACATCGAATACCACAAATGCTACTAAAGAAATCCCAAACTTTCTTGGCAATATCCCTTGAACCAGAATATGCAAAATGGATTCTTCCGTCGCAAAGACAAAACAACAATTGCATTTAGAAGCAAGGAGGATACCTTTAGACCAAATTCTCTCATCCGTAGGCAAACCATTATGCAAAGCACGCCAAAGGAAAACCGAAATCTTTTTTGGGATATATTTGCTCCAGCAATAAGAAGAGATCTCTTGGATATGATCAATATGAGGAATATAGGGACATCCTCCTTATCCGAGAGAGAAATATCATGAGAGTTTATAAGCGACACAAGTTGCTGGCCATAGATCTCTTGGATATGATCAATACGAGGAAAACCATTATGGAAAAGAGAAGAAACTTCAGCATGATCAAAAGGAATAATACCCATATCTCCTCCATCCAGCCATTTTTCATGAATGGTAATGTCACCTCTCTCAACTCTCCAAGCTAATCTGTCTTCCACAAACGGCTTAGCTGCAATTAATCTTTTCCAAATATGAGAAGAGAAAGAAGGGGTGAAGGCATCCATAGGATGTATACCCTAGCAATATTTAGCCAACATAAGATCACCCCATAAGGATTTTGACGTACGCAACCGCCACCAAAGTTTCATGGAGAAAGCCATAGCCATATCTTCAAATTTCCGAATCCCCGAACCGCCCTCTTCAATCGGCCAACTCATTTTATCCCAAGAAAGCCAATGACATTTCTTCTCCCCATCATTAGAACTCCAGAAAAATCTCATAATAATCCTTTCCAACGCACGAAATACTCCTTTTGGAGGATCAATGAGAGATAAATAATAAAGAGGCATAGCAGCAAGACAAGATTGAATAAGGGTGAGTTTAGCTCCAAAAGAAAGTAATTTACCTTTCCAAGAAGCAAGCTTTGATTCCATTTTTCTAATAAGGGGAGCAAAGAGGCTGATCTTCTTTTTGCCCGTATATAATCTGACAACCCAAGTACAACAAAGGGAGATCTTGTTTCACAAAACCGTAGTTGCTGCCACTATATTATCTCTATTACCATTATTCCCCGTAATGAAACATGACTTATGAATATTAACAAGTTGCCCCGAGAATTTTTGATACCAATCCAAATACATCATATGAGCCTCCAAAGAAGGTTTCGAATCATTGCAGAAAATGATCACATCATCCGCATAAGCAAGGTGGGAAATTAAAGGGGAATTAATATGAATGCGGTACCGGTATTGGGGGAACAAAGAATGAAGCTGATGAAAGCCCCTACTCATCATTTCAGCTGCGATAATAAAAAGATATGGCGATAGGGGGTCCCCTTGCCTAAGACCCCTTGTAGAAGGGAAGAAGCCACAACTTTCTCCATTAACAAGAACCGAGAACCAGCTATTAGAAATACATTGAAATATCAGATCGATCCAAACCTCATTAAAACCAAATTGACGCATCACCTTGATAAGACCGAACCAAGATAGCCGATCATAAGCTTTAGCCATATCAAGCTTGAGAGCAATATTAGAACCACAGACCTTTTTGTTTATTGATTGCATAATTTCCTGAGCCAATAAAACATTCTCATGAATGACTCTACCCTGAACAAACCCACTTTGCTCCGGGGATATAATGCGAGGGAGAATGGGAGATAGCCGACAAGTTAAAAGCTTTGTAACAACCTTGTTGCAGAAATTACAAAGGCTGATCGGACGCAAGTCTAAAAAGGAAGAAGGAGACTCCACTTTTGGAATTGTGACAATTAATGTACTAGTCCAGCTCCTTGGCATTGGAAATCCAGAAAAGAAATCACCAATAGCACGCACCAGATCAGCCTTAATAATGTCCCAGCAGCCCTTATAAAAATCCCCCGAAAAACCATCCGGACCAGCGGCACTTTGCCCATTCATAGAAAAAAACCACCTGTCGAACTTCATCTTCATTAGGAACAGCCGTAAGCATAGAATTATCCTCTTCTGTTATCAATCTAGGAATAAGAAATAGGAAATCATCAGAGGGGACCTCGCAATAACCTTGAAGCTGCTCCGAATAAAACCTTATAGCCTCCTCTTTAATTTCATCTTTCTCTTTAAGCCAAACTCCATCTCTATTCTTGATTTTATGAATATGTAATTTCTGCCTCTTTTTCTTAACAACAGAATGAAAGAACTTTGTATTTCTATTGCCCTCCTTTAACCACTTTAAATTAGCTTTTTGGGCCCATAAATCTTCTTCTAACTTCAGCTTCAAAAGTAAATTAGCCTGTGCTAAACTTAGAGCAGCTCTCGAATCCTCATTACCAAGAGTTTGATATTGAACTTCCTTTGCCAAAACTTCATCTTCAGCATTTTTGATTTGCTGATCAATTCTCCCAAAAACTTTCTTATTCCAATCCGAGATTGTCCTCTGAAGCCTCCCAAGTTTCTTTGCAAAGCACACCATAGGTCTTCCATCCATAGGGGCATCCCAAGATGTTTTAACAATCTCAGAAAATGAATGATGTTTCAGCCACACATTAAGAAATCGAAAAGAGCCATGATTCACTTCAGCCTCAAGATTTAACGTGATAAGAAGACGAGCATGATCTGAACAAACTCTAGCTAAGTGAGTAACTGGGTAGAATGGAACAAATGTAACCATTGATCATTATACAAAAAGGGGCTGGAACATCAGGAAAATAAATGCCGGAAAAAGGAGCTGGAACAGCAGCAAAAACTGCTCCTAATGTGACTGTTCAGGAGGAGGTTTCTACCCTCCGAAAATTGATGGTAATTTGGTGGAGGATATGGGGCTGAACAAGCTGCCCCAAGAATGATGAAAATTTGGTGGTTGAGCAGCCGGTTATGGGAGCTGGTTCAGCAGCCAAAAATTATTGATATGGGGCTGGAAATGCATGGTAATGTGGCGGATGAACAGACATCCAAAATTGATGCCAAAGTAGTTGTTGATCAGCTGCCCATGGATGTGATAAAAGTTGGTGGAAAGGAGAACACTCAGCCTCAATAATAATGCTGCTGGAAATGCTATAAATGTGGCTGCCACCGATGGTTTTAAGGCTGCTAAGGGGATATTCCGGCGGACTGCCAAACGTGGGCAGCCTATTCCGGCGAGTTTGCTTCTATTTCTACCCAATTTGGGGCTATTTTGGAACAAGGCCGGGCCTGATTGACTTGGTGGTAACTAATATTGAAAATTCTGCTCCTTTAGGAACAATTGGTGATATCAATGCTCCAACGAATGATATATGGAGGCTATTATGCCCATAACATTATCTCAAGTTATAGGGAATCCCATCCTCCCCAACCTTTTGTGGAAGTAGGCAACCCAAAATCTCCGTGAGCTGCTTTTCGGCTTCAAGGGCCTCATATTCCTTTGTTACCGATATGGCTGGCTATACTCCTTTTACTTCCGATCTCACAAAAAAGAATACAAATGCTGATGGTTTCCCACAATGGTCTCTTCTCTCGGAAATGGCGTGGAAGATCGGCTTCTCCTCCATACGATAATTTTTGTTTGATGGGATTTGGTTCGTTTCTTTTTCCCTCTTCACTTAGATTAGGGCTTAGTTCCCCCTTCCATACTCTTGTTTTGGGGCGGTCCCAGATGGACTTGCACCCCTCCCCTTAGCTTTCTTGATTTTATTGTTGGCTTTAAGCCCCACATTGTAGATTTCTTTTCGTTTCCGGTGGTTTGGTTTTATGTCCCCCACCGTGCTTTGTTTCTTTTATTTTATTTATAAAATCTAGGGAGCTACGTCTCCTTTCGTTTAAAAAAAAAAAAAGGTTATTAGACCATGTCATAATGTTACCTTCATACCCAGCATCCATAAGATTCGAAGCTTGAATCATATCTGAAAATTCCGTAACAGCCATCCCATTAATAGGATTCCCCCCAACCTTCTCGCCTTGCTCAATAACACAATTGAAATCACCCACAACCATCCAAGGGAATTCTACCTCACTAATAAGCATTAACTCTTCCCATAGCGAAATACGAGAAAATCTGTTGCAACTAGCATGAACAAAAGAAACCCAAACTGCTGCCTCCCAAAGCGGATGAGAAATTTGCAACGTCAACGCTTGATCCGAATCATGAATAACCACACAATTCAGCCCATGTTTCCATAACACCCAAACACGATTATTTCTATTAGCCACCCCATTATCACAACTGAACTTTCGAATGAGAGAAGCCAAGGAGGAGATATCAGATTTTGGCTCATAAATAGCCATAAGAGATACACCATGAGAACGGAACAAACGATTAATTCTACGAATTGTGGCATTATTAGCTATACCACGAGCATTCCAACTTATAAAGCACACCATTAAAACTAGAAAAGAAATAAAGTCAATGGGGAAGGAAAAAGGAGAGAAAACGCTTACAATGAGGGATTTTTTTCCTTACTTTTCTTTCTCTTATAGGAAACCATTGTGAAGCCATCATCATCATCATCCTTAGAATCAGCCATGGCCATTCTTTCTTTATAATCCAACTGAAAATTAATCACTTGATTAAGAGATGTCACGGTTGGGGCTCTAGGAGAAAGGTTTAAAGAGCTGAAAGTATCCCGTTTTGCAAGAGACGAAGGCTTTGCTCGCAAGACAGAATCATCCCTCAAAGGAGTACAAAGTTTTTGAGGATCTTGTATAGCTGGGATTCAAATATTATCTTCACCATCCGGGGGAAAGTTGGGGCCGCTTTTTGTCTTAATGGCTTTAAGTTTCTTTGCTAAAGCAACATTAATTGCATGTGGAAGAAATACTCCTCTCTTAGCACCAAGTGGAGCCTTAGGAGCAATATCATATTTTTTGGTCAAATCAATCTCATTAAACTCATCACTCTTGCTTGTACCTTCTTGTATACCCTTGTTCTTGTCTTTTCGTATCCACGCTTCATTTTTAGTATCCCCCTTCTTCTGATCCTCCTTAAATATTCCCTGAGCATTATGTTCATCCCGTTTCTTTCCTTTATCAACCTTCTTATTTCCATCCCCATCACCATTTTTCTTGTATTCAGAATTGAGAATACGACAGTTAAAATTATCATGACCTAATAGGGAACAATGGCTGCAATACATGGGCATGTTATCATACTCAACAGGTTGCACAAAACTAGGCATACAATCACCACAATCTATATGAATTTTCTCAGGAAGCCTTTTTAGTAAATCAACTTGCACCAAAATCTTAGCAACACTTGGCCTAGTCAATTCAGCAGTAGCTTTATCAAGCGACATAGGCTTTCCAAAGATCCGAGCCAATGAGAATAGAAATATTTTGTTAAACAAATGAACCGGCAATCCAGGTAAACTTACTCACACAGGAACAATAGAAGAATCCGTTTGTGGCTTCCACGATGGAGTCCATACTGAAGTACGCATTGGAAATTTATTCACATACCAGACCTCTCTTGTCCAAATGCGTTGTAAATCTTCTTCATTGGTTAGTTGAATCAACATATGACGAGAATCAATATGGCCCAATTTATAAGCTCCCTTCAAATGAAACGTGGCAAAGGCAATTCTTGCAGCCTCCATTGTAGGTCGACCATTAGAAAATTTTCCCACCAAGGTCCAAGCAAAAGGCCGAGCGAATGCTTCTAAAGCTTCCTTCGAAAGTTTCAATGATGGCATACCTTTGTGAATAGCGGCTGGTATCAATGGAATATCTTGGATTGGATTCGATTGAGAGGGGCTGAATATGGAAGCAAAAGATTTACTAGGGTTAGGAGGAGGCGGCGCATTATTTTTTTTTTTTTTTAAAACGAAAGGAGACGTAGCTCCCTAGATTTTATAAATAAAATAAAAGAACAAAGCATAGTGGGGGACATAAAACCTAACCACCGGAAAAGAAAAGAAATCTACAATGTGGGGCTTAAAGCCAACAATAAAATCAAGAAAGCTAAGGGGAGGGGTGCAAGTCCAAATGGACCGCCCCAAAACAATAGGAAGGGGAAAACTAAGCCCTAAACTAAAAAAGGGAAAAGGAGAGAACCCAAACCCATCAATCAAAATTATCAGGAGGAGAAGCCGACCTTGCACGCCATTTCCTAGAAGAGACCATTGTGAAACCATCAGCATTAGGGTTTGCATGAGGAGGAATTCGGCTGAAGCAATATTTGGTTCAACATTAGGGTTTTTCATCGGATTAGGGTCAGCATTGTGATTGGTATTATGGTTTGCATTAGAGGGAAGAGGAGGAAAAATGACTGGATCAGCCATGGAGGGCTGCCGGCGGATAGAGCCAAGGAAAACCCTAGAGAGAATTCTAGAGAGAGAAACAGGTAATCAAATAGATCTATGATTTTCCTGCATATGAGACCCATATTAATCATACACATACATAATAGTATCTCTTTTTAAAGAGGATCAACATATGTTTACTCGGGACCTTTGATCTCAAATGAGGAGTGCCTACCACCATGCTACAACCTTCTTTTCTTGTCTACACATACATAATAGTACTACAAATTAAGGGGTTAACAATATGCATGCGTCGACGTACAATTGTCAAATTTCATTATATGGACCAAACTAATCACAAAGTAAACGGTCAATATTATGACTCAATAAGGATAAGTTTTTTTTTTAAACTCCCATATCATCGAATTCGTGCACAACAAGAAAATGATAACTATAACCCTAATATCATAATTGTTTTGGATAATTTTCAACAATGTGAATTTGTACTAGTGAATTTCGGGCACAAATGAAATATGATCTCAATATCAAGATGGACTCGATTACGTAACGAGGAAAGCCCTTGAACAATCGCTCGCCGGCATAAAACCTCGGGAGGTTTTAGGAAAAACCTACCTCAACCAAAGAATGAGTTTTATTGATGTTTGAGTTTTCTGGGTACAAAGCAATGACATAGAAAGAAATTGCAACTAAGAAAAGATAACGGAAAAAACAAAATTAAAGTTGTCCTAATACTGCGCCTTGAATCACGCATTTGTTGAAGACCACGACCGTTACAGAGCCTATGTTTTGAAGGAGCCTTTAAGCGGTTATATTTTGAGCAGAATCGCCATTTGATCAAGTCTTTAATACATAACTTTATTCCTGAAAAATAAGAAGAAAATACAAACGATTTTGCAAAGCGTTAGTTCAAGATGTAAACTCAAGATGTTACATCAAGACAGACTGTCAAGATGTTGGAATATGCTGAGTTGGATTTTCTACCCTAAACAATTGCCCCCAAAATATTTGAATCTCCAAGTGGGACACGGAGAGTCTAATGTTTTGCCATCTGTCGCTCTAGCTTTCCAAGGAGTTATTGAGGTGGTTGTTTTGTGTGGTTAATAAGAAGTTAGGGTAATTATGGGCTTAGAGGCCTATAACCGCCACTTGGCCCCTCTGTACGGTTAAAAAAGGTAAAAATCCTTTCAAATCTCCCTCAAGTCCGGCGCTAGGTCTTTACTGTTTTTCGGTGAGTTTCTTTTCTCCTTTATTTTTCATCCCTTCAAATGAAACGTGGCAAAGGCAATTCTTGCAGACTCCATTGTAGGTCGACCATTAGAAAATTTTCCCACCAAGGTCCAAGCAAAAGGCCGAGCGAATGCTTCTAAAGCTTCCTTCGAAAGTTTCAATGATGGCATACCTTTGTGAATAGCGGCTGGTATCAATGGAATATCTTGGATTGGATTCGATTGAGAGGGGCTGAATATGGAAGCAAAAGATTTACTAGGGTTAGGAGGAGGCGGCGCATTAGGGTTTGCATGAGGAGGAATTCGGCTGAAGCAATATTTGGTTCAACATTAGGGTTTTTCATCGGATTAGGGTCAGCATTGTGATTGGTATTATGGTTTGCATTAGAGGGAAGAGGAGGAAAAATGACTGGATCAGCCATGGAGGGCTGCCGGCGGATAGAGCCAAGGAAAACCCTAGAGAGAATTCTAGAGAGAGAAACAGGTAATCAAATAGATCTATGATTTTCCTGCATATGAGACCCATATTAATCATACACATACATAATAGTATCTCTTTTTAAAGAGGATCAACATATGTTTACTCGGGACCTTTGATCTCAAATGAGGAGTGCCTACCACCATGCTACAACCTTCTTCTTGTCTACACATACATAATAGTACTACAAATTAAGGGGTTAACAATATGCATGCGTCGACGTACAATTGTCAAATTTCATTATATGGACCAAACTATTCACAAAGTAAACGGTCAATATTATGACTCAATAAGGATAAGTTTTTTTTTTTAAACTCCCATATCATCGAATTCGTGCACAACAAGAAAATGATAACTATAACCCTAATATCATAATTGTTTTGGATAATTTTCAACAATGTGAATTTGTACTAGTGAATTTCGGGCACAAATGAAATATGATCTCAATATCAAGATGGACTCGATTACGTAACGAGGAAAGCCCTTGAACAATCGCACGCTTCTACGGCATAAAACCTCGGGAGGTTTTAGGAAAAACCTACCTCAACCAAAGAATGAGTTTTATTGATGTTTGAAGTTTTCGGGTACAAAGCAATGACATAGAAAGAAATTGCAACTAAGAAAAGATAACGGAAAAAACAAAATTAAAGTTGTCCTAATACTGCGCCTTGAATCACGCATTTGTTGAAGACCACGACCGTTACAGAGCCTATGTTTTGAAGGAGCCTTTAAGCGGTTATATTTTGAGCAGAATCGCCATTTGATCAAGTCTTTAATACATAACTTTATTCCTGAAAAATAAGAAGAAAATACAAACGATTTTGCAAAGCGTTAGTTCAAGATGTAAACTCAAGATGTTACATCAAGACAGACTGTCAAGATGTTGGAATATGCTGAGTTGGATTTTCTACCCTAAACAATTGCCCCCAAAATATTTGAATCTCCAAGTGGGACACGGAGAGTCTAATGTTTTGCCATCTGTCGCTCTAGCTTTCCAAGGAGTTATTGAGGTGGTTGTTTTGTGTGGTTAATAAGAAGTTAGGGTAATTATGGGCTTAGAGGCCTATAACCGCCACTTGGCCCCTCTGTACGGTTAAAAAAGGTAAAAATCCTTTCAAATCTCCCTCAAGTCCGGCGCTAGGTCTTTACTGTTTTTCGGTGAGTTTCTTTTCTCCTTTATTTTTCATCCCTTTTGATTGTAGCAATGGCGAAGGGTAAGAGAAGGTAGATGTAGGCGTGACTCTGCCAAAGGGTTTTAAGTGTCTAGGTTTCATATGAAATAAGGAGGATGAGCGATGTAGTTTTAATGCTACCCACGTTGATGCTCTAAGGAGGAACAATGCTTTTCCTCAAGTTGCTGAATTTTTAGTCCCTGGTGAAGCTCTTAGTGCTGATTGTGTCTCTGATGAGTGGGTAGGGTTTTATGAATATCCATTTAGTGTAGGTTTGAATTCCCTTTCTCCCCTTCTATCACCCGTTTCTTCAAGGCAACTCAGTTGTCTTACTGTCAACTAATGGCCCGTATGCTGGCGCGTTCTGCTCACTTTAGATAAAATAGCTGCTGAACAAAAACATAGTGGCCGATTTGGAAGAATTAACTTTTGTTTCTGAAATTAGGGCCCACGGTAATGGTAGGTATAGCTTTAGGGTCTGGCCGGGTAAGGATCCTTTAATTTTGGACCTGGATGCGGCTGATAGGGGATGAAAACACAAATTCTTTTATGTGAAGAAAGGTAGTTTGGAGGGTGGCGAGGATTTGGTGACAACTTGGAACCCCAAAGGTAGTAGCTGTTAGTTGCATGCTTAGATTTTTACGCCTTGCCAACATCCATCTTGACACGTTGTTTAACCCTTCTTTTGCAGTTAGTAAGTTGGAGGATTTATTCCCTCCACAGAGAGCAAGCACTCGCCGCCAACATCGATTGGATTCTCTCAGTTTGTTTCCCGTAGTCTCTTTCGTAAGTACCAACCTCACTATTACTGAGTTTGTTGCCGATTGAGAGTTCAAGGGAAGAGGAAGGAAGAGGCTAGCAAGGTTTCTACAAGCACAAGTCTCGAACAAGATGTCTTCTCCGGTACACTCCTTTCACCTTGCTTGTTTTTTTGAACTTCTTTGTTCAACTCCGCATCTTGCATTTAACTTGTTCCTTTCTTTATCATGCAGCTGACTCATTCCAAAACCTGGTTTTTGATGAGAAGGACATAATTGTCGGGAATCGTAGCAAAGGTGTGGAGCAAAGGCTGAAAGTGGTAAACCTCCTATCCCCAAGGGTGAGCTTCAGTCATAAGAAGGTGGAAAGCGAGATCGGTACTCCCTAGATTTTATTAATTAAAAAGCTAAATTTACAAAACAAGGAGGGGGAAGGATGACAACTTCTAACCTCCCGGAAAATAACGGGGAGTCCTTACACAAGCCGAAAGGTACTCTACCACATGAGGTGAGGGAACTAACCAACCAACTAAAACAGGAAAAATACTAGGCAAAAACGTGCATAAACAAAGCCAATGGGAGCGGACGCTCCCACCGCATCCGGAGCCGCCGCTCCTACAAACCACCAGCTTGAAGGCACCTTTACAAACATACGGGGAGATCAGCGCAAAAAGAATAATAGGAAGGACATTAGATTTAGTAGAAGCAAATGCCACATTAGCCAAGCCATCGGCCACTTTGTTTCCTTCACGAAGAATATGGAGAAACCCGAACCGATATAATCTTCATCAACTCCTTAATCCGCTGAACCTTCATACCAAATACTCCAAGGAATAATGATATTCACTTCAATTAAGATTTTTTAAGGAGAACTTCGTAGAGAAATCAATTTCAAGCCAAAGAGAAGAAAGATACCAAAATTCAAAGCAAAATTAAGGCCATCTAGGAACAGCCTTAGCTTCAAATGCCACCAGTATTGGAACCATTCCCATAAAACTAGCAGGTAAAGCAAAAATAAGATTACCATTAGGTATTATTTAAGAATACCTCCACCCCGACATTGTACTCTAGGGTTCCTCTATCGCAGCCCCATCCGTGTTAAGCTTTAGAACATTAGCAATAGGCGAAAGCCACTT